>JASDQU010240180.1:0-12076 GCA_032191745.1 Picea mariana
ATTGAATATCAAGAAAAAATGCATCACCAATGCAAATTGGAAAAGGAGAAAAACATTGAGAGTTCAAATAACATCATTATATTTATTTAATCGATGATTTTCACTAACAATTTCATCTTATGTGGGAAATCATTAGGATTGAGTTTTACTACATTGATTTGAATGAAATTGGTGTCGATAGTGATCTTAATTTTTATTATACAAAAATAAGTAGAAATCCCATCATGATATTTTATCCAACAAAGGTTTTGATTACATTATCTCCCACTCCTTGTCGCGCCAAATATTTTTTGTTCCTCACATACCCCTTTCTCTTACTCCTCTTCATCCTACGTTACCCCTACCTCATGTAACAAAATCCATCTCCTTTACATCCCCCTTTACCCCTATTCCAATTATATACAAATTCTTAGACACAATTTGTGAGTGAAAACAAGGTGGGAGCTCTCGTCTCCACTCAACTCACTTGAATACCTCAGTGGCACGTCAATTGCACAAGAGAGTATTCTAAAGAACTACTTTGAAGAATCATAAGGGTATTGTTAAGGGAACAATAGATCCTGATAGGCTAGTGAAATATATCCATAGAAATACTTGGAAACATGTGGAAATCAACCCACCTAAAAATCATGGATACAATTAAGAAGAGGAAAATAAATAAGTGGGGAGAAGAATGATGGTGGAGAGAATAAAAAGGGAGGTGGCAACTTGGTTGGTGATGAATCCAAAGTTGTAGGTGAAGACAAGAAGGCTCCAAGAACTCATTAAGTTTTTGGTAAGAATTCTTAGGCATGACTATTACTATCATAGGCCCATCTTAACCCTGGACTTATCAAGCATTGAGAGTTGTAGATGCTACAACACTTTGCATAGGTCCATGGGTAGAGTTTCTTTTCATGTGGGAAAATTTTCCTTTCTATGTGCCTAAATGACCACCATATAAAATGATTGTGCCTCTCTAATGGGTGTGATGAATCTTGATGTGTCACACTCATTAGAGAGGCACAATCCTCTTATATGGTGGTCACTTAGGCACATAGAAATTGGTTCCAATCAATAATGTGTTCAAGATCCATTACAATTGATACAAGAAACTGACATGGCCTACATATATTGTTCCCAGACTTGTAATGTTTCTTTCATTAAGCATTTTTATATCTTGGTTGGAGATTAGTGCCCAAAATAATTCCATGAATCCATCATTAGATAGACAAACAAAAGAAATGTTGATGATAATTTTTTACTTCTCCCAGTCAACTTGGGCACCATGATAATTGTGACATTCTACATAAATAAAGTGTCATAATCAACAAAATTGTTTCCTACTCTCCTTCCAAAATATATAATAGATGTGTATACTTGGATATCACTAATCTTTTTCATTATTGCAATTGATAATTACTTCTAAGTTTTAAAAAAAATCTTTATAAGGTGTCAACAGTTCCTCTTTGAGAAAATGAATTGGGTATCTAGGTTCCCATATGAATATGGAGGAGGAGGTCCTAACTTCCTCCTCCGTGTTTCCTTGGTCCACCTAGGGATAAACACTAAGACACTTGGATTTTGATAAAAAAACTAGGAAACATGTGGAAGCACATGGATTATGATTCAATTAAAAAAATGAATATATACCGGAAATTATATATAAAATTATTGTAGTTTCATAGGGAAAAAACAAAATGATATATTAATGAGGGAAGAGAGTAGCATACATCCATGCTATAATGGTAAGTGAACTATGAATACATGAAAGCGATGAGAATGATGATAGAGCGTTAAAGTTTTCATGTTTTAAGAGGTAGTGTGATATATAAATAAATTGAAAATTAAATAAGGAAGTTGTATTTATCATGGTGTAAAATATTGACATTTTTATCCTTTTCCATCTCAAAAAAACAATGGGAGGCAAACCAACAATTTTGGATTGAAAACTACCAAACATTATTTTTTCTTATTGAAATTTTCAATATGAGATGCACATATTGCACAATCCAAGTGTAGTAGGAATTTTTTGGGTTTTTTAATCTCATTGTTGAATTAACATCGAATATCAAGAAAAAATTCATCACCAATGAAAATTGGAAAAGGAGAAGAACATTGAGAGTTTATCTAGTATCGCTATATTTATTGAATCAATGATTTTCACTGACAATTTCATCTTATGTGGGAAATAATTAGGATTGCGTTTTACTACATTGATTTGTATGAAATTGGTGTCGATAGTCAACTTAATATATATAATCTCAAAAAATAAGTAGAAATCCCATCATGATAGTTTATACAACAAAGGTTTTTGATTACATTCTCTCCCACTCCTTGTCGCGCCAAATATTTTTTGTTCCTCACATACAAATTTCTCTTACTCCTCTTCATCCTACATTATCCCTACCTCATGTCCCAAAATCCACCTCTTTTACATACCCCTTTACCCCTATTCCAATTATATACAAATTCTTAGATACAATTTGTGATTGAAAACGAGGTGGGACCTCTCATCTCCACTCAGCTCACTTGAATACCTCAATGGCATGCCAATTGCACAAGAGAGTAGTCTAAAGAACTAGTGTGAAGAATCATAAGGCTATTGTTAAGGGAACAATGGATCCTGATAGGGTAGTGAAATATATCCATAGAAATACTTGGAAACATGTGGAAATAAACCCACATAAAAATCAGGGAGACAATTAAGAAGGGGAAAAGAAAGAAGTGGGGAGAAGAATGATGGTGGAGAGAGTAAAAAGGTAGGTGGCAACTTGGTTGGTTATGAATCCAAAGTTGGAGGTGAAGACAAGAAGGCTCCAAGAACTCATTAATTTTTTGGTAATTATTATTAGGCATGACTATTACTAGCATAGGTCCATCTTAACCCTAGACTTATCAAGCATTGAGAGTTGTAGATGCTACGACTCTTCGCACAGGCTCGTGGGCAGAGTTTCCTTTCCTGTGGGAAAAGTTTCCTTTCTATGTGCCTAAATGACCACCATAATAAGAGGATTGTGACTCTCTAATGAGTGTGATGAATCTTAATGTGTCACACTCATTAAAGAGGCACAATCCTCTTATATCGTGGTCACTTAGGCACATAGAAATTGGTTCCAATAACCATTGTGTTCAAGATCCATTACAATGGATACAAGAAACTGACATGGCCTACATATATTGTTCCTAGACTTGTAATGTTTCTTTCATTAATCATTTTTGTGTATTGGTTGGAGATTAGTGCCCAAAAGAAAGCCATGAATCCATGATTAGATAGACAAACAAAATAAATGTTCATGATAATTTTTTACCTCTCCCAATCGACTTGGGCAGCATGATAATTGTGACATTCTACATAAATAAAGTGTCATAATCAACAAAATTGTTTCCTACTCTCCTTCCAAAATATATAATAGATGTGTATACTTGGATATCACTAATATTTTTCATTATTGCAATTGATAATTACTTCTAAAGTTTAAAAAAAATCTTTATAAAGTTCCAATAGGTCTTCTTTGAGAAAATGAATTGGGTATCTAGGTTCCCATATGAATATGGAGGAGGAGGTCCTAATTTCCTCCTCCGTGTTTCCTTGGTCCACCTAGGGATAAACACTAAGACACTTGGATTGTGATAAAAAAGGTAGGAAGCATGTGGAAACACATGGATTATGATTCAATTAAAAAAATGAATATATACAAGAAATTATATATAAAGTTATTGTAGTTTCATAGGGAAAAAATGGAATGATATATTAATGGATTATGATTCAATTAAAAAAATGAATATATACAGGAAATTATATATAAAGTTATTGTAGTTTCATAGGGAAAACATGGAATGATATATTAAAGAGGGAAGAGAGTAGCATACATCCATGCTATAATGGTAAGTGAACTATGAATACATGAATGCGATGGGAATGATGGTAGAGTGTTAAAGTTTTCATGTTTTAGGAGGTAGTGTGATATATAAATAAATTTAGAATTAAATAAGGAAGTTGTATTTATCATGCTGTAATATCTTGACATTTTTAGCCTTTTCTGTCTTGCCAAAACAATGGGAGGCAAACCAACAATTTTGGATTGAAAACTACCAAAATTATTTTTTTCTTAATGAAATTTTCAATATGAGATGCATATATTGCACAATCCAAGTGTAGTAGGAATTTTTTGGGTTGTTTAATCCAATTGCTAAATTAACACCGAATATCAAGAAAAAATGCATCACCAATGCAAATTGGAAAAGGAGAAAAACATTGAGATTTTACATAGCATCGTTATATTTATTGAATCAATAATTTTCGCTGACAATTTCATCTTATGTGGGAAATCATTAGGATTGAGTTTTACTACATTGATTTGTATGAAATTAGTGTCGATAGTGAGCTTAATATCTATTATAAAAAAATAAGTAGAAATCCCATCATGATAGTTTATCCAACAAAGGTTTTTGATTACATTATCTCCCACTCCTTGTTGCGCCAAATATTTTTTGTTCCTCACATACACCTTTCTCTTACTCCTCTTCATCCTACGTTACCCCTACCTCATATCCCAAAATCCACGTCCTTTACATCCCCCTTTACCCCTATTTCAATTATATACAAATTCTTAGATACAATTTGTGAGTGAAAACAACGTGGGACCTCTTGTCTCCACTCAGCTCACTTGAATACCTCAATGGCACGTCAATTGCACAAGAGAGTAGTCTAAAGAACTAGTGTGAAGAATCATAAGGGTATTGTTAAGAGAACAATGAATCCTGATAGGCTAGTGAAATATATCCATATAAATACCTCGAAACATGTGGAAATCAACCCACATAAAAATCATGGAGACAATTAAGAAGGGGAAAATAAAGAAGTGGGGAGAAGAATGATGGTGGAGAGAATAAAAAGGGAGGTGGCAACTTGGTTGGTGATGAATCCAAAGTTGGAGGTGAAGACAAGAAGGCTGCAAGAACTCACTAATTTTTTGGTAAGAATTATTAGGAATGAATATTATTATCATAGGTCCATCTTGACCCTAGACTTATCAAGCATTGAGAGTTGTATATGCTACAACTCTCCCCACAAGCCCGTGGGCAGCGTTTCCTTTCCTGTGGGAAAATTTGCCTTTCCGTGTGCCTAAATGACCACCATATAAGATTATTGTTCCTCTCTAATGAGTGTGATGAATCTTGATGTGTCACACTCATTAGAGAAGCACAATCCTCTTATATGGTGGTCATAGAAATTGGTTCCAATCAATATTGTGTTCAAGATCCATTACAATGGATACAAGAAACTGACATGGCCTACATATATTGTTCCCAGACTTGTAATGTTTCTTTCATTAAGAATTTTTGTATCTTGGTTGGAGATTAGTGCCCAAAAGAATGCCATGAATCCATCATTAGATAGACAAACAAAAGAAATGTTCATGATAATTTTTAATTCTCCCAATCGACTTGGGCACCATGATAATTGTGACATTCTACATAAATAAAGTGTCATAATCAACAAAATTGTTTCCTACTCTCCTTCCAAAATATATAATAGATGTGTATACTTTGTAAATGTGTTGAATCTGCACATAATATATCTATCTAAACAATAATACACACATTTGTAGAGAGAATAGAAGAAAGAAGAAGAAGGAGAGAAAGAATGAAATAATTCTCATTAAGCATATTCCACACACAAAGAGTGAATAATTTACAATAGATATAGGATACATGAGTAAATAATGAGCCATAGTGGTGTTCTAGAGTGATCTGGACACACACAAATAGTTACAGGAGTAAACTACCACCTAGTCTAGTCTCTTAGGTAGTTACGGGAGTGAACTGCCACCTAGCTGAGTTAACTAGTCAACTAGTCTTTAGTTAACTGACTAAAAAAAGAGTAGTGAATTGGTGATGATCCCAATGTTGCATGGTGACAAAACCAATGCAACATCTAAACTCAACTCAACTAGTCAAACTGAAGTGTCAATTGAAAGAGAATATTCTCCAGGTGGAATATTCTCCCCTAAAATATAGGGGACTGGATAATGACTAATTATGAATAATAAACAAAAAATAAACTTAGGAAAAATAAATCCTAGGTGTGTGTGAAGTAACTCCAACACCCCCCCTGAACATCACTATGGTGAAAATAAAGAATGGGTCTCAGCTACGAGGCCATGTTAGGTACCGAAATAAAAAAGATACATTGAACTAAACAAGGAAAGAGGGAAAACCTGATGGGAACAAACCCCCCCTTCAAATTACAATGCATAAAATAAAAAATGAGAAGGAATAGAAAAGCAGTTGCTAAGCAACCCTGTCCTTCACTCCAAGAAGACCTTGCAACTGTACAAGTTTGTGCTTGTTTAAGATTTTGTTGAATATGTAGATGTCTGCATGGATATGATGAAGTATATGCATCATTGATATTTCCACACATATCCACTTTCTCTTCTTGCAATTAAAAATATCCAAATAAAGTTTGGATGAAATTTTGAAAACTGTATGACCATTTCTAGAAAAAAGCTGAAATTTTGTTGATTTTAAAACAATCATAACTTCACTTTCTGGACTCCGTTTTGGACAATTTGTTTTTTGAAATTGGATATTTTCCGGAGAGGAATTCAAATATCCAATTTTTTTCTTGAAATTGTGCTCAGAAAATATCAGAATGAAGTCTGATTTGCATGACTCTCTTTTTGTCTCCTGACATGCATGCATGGTGCATGCAAAAGTGTCTGTACGTGACTCCTAAGATGCATGCCATATATATTCCACATGAGTTTTAGAAAATAAATCTGAAATGGAGTAGACATCACAATTATTGGAATACTAATTTCTGCAAAAATGTTTGTAGAAGACTCTTCATAATAAGAGGTTTGATCTTCTGATGGTTTCTCTTTTGGCCCTATCTTTCCAATCCCTTGCATGAAATTTTCACAATCTTCTTTATTCCCAAATAGAACCTTTAATTTGGTCCATAATTCATTTGGAGAGAAGTATTGTTTGACATCACATACTTGGTGGAGAATTTCTGGAGAAACAAACATGCAGATAAATCCTATGGCCATATCTTGTCTATTAAGAAAGTCATTTTTCTCATTGGTGGAATCATGCTCTACTTCCATTTCCATATCTATTTGGTACAATCTTCTGCATTTAAGTTGAAGTAGAATTTTTGGCTTCCATTCCAAATAGTTATGAGGCATGAGAAGTATTGTTGGTGAGTAAAACATAGATTCCATCTTTTAAGTGTTCTTCAATCTTCAGTACCTACAAAACCTAATTTGGTGTAGATTTTTCTTAGCAGTATGTCATCTATGATACCATGTAAATGTGTTTAAACTACACAGAATAGATCTAGCTAAACAATAATACACACATTTGCAGAGAGAATAGAAGAAAGAAGAAGGAGAGAAAGAATGAAAGAATTTTCGTTAACTGTATTCCACACACAAAGAGTGAATAATTTATAATAGATATAGGATACATGAGTAACTAATGAGCCATAGTGGTGTTCTAGAGTGATCTGGACACACACCAGCAGTTACAGGAGTAAACTGCCACCTAGTCTAGTCTCTCAGGCAGTTACGGGAGTGAACTGCCACACAGTTGAGTTAACTAGTCAACTAGTCTTCAGTTAACTGATTGAACAGGAAGTAGTGAAGATTTAACTCAAGGAATCAAGGCTAATGTGCCACTCTAGTGATAATACCAAGGAAAGGTCTAATTAGCATGGTGATGATCCCAATGCAACATTTAAACTCAACTCAAGTAGTCAAACTGAAGTGTGAACTGAAACAGAATATTCTCCAGGTGGAATATTCTCTCCTAAAATATAGGAGACTGGATAATGACTAATTATGAATAATAAACAAATAAAAACCTTAGGAAAAAAAAATCCTAGGTGTGTGTGAAGTAACTCCAACATACTTGGATATCACTAATCTTTTGCATTATTGCAATTGATAATTACTTCTAAGTTTAAAAAAAAATCTTTATAAGGTGCCAACAATTCCTCTTTGAGAAAATGAATTGGGTATCTAGGTACCCATATGAATATGGAGGAGGAGGTCCTAATTTAATCCTCCATGTTTCCTTGGTACACCTAGGGATAAACACTAAGACACTTGGATTGTGATAAAAAAACTAGGAAACATGTGGAAACACATGGATTATGATTCAATTAAAAAAAAGAATATATATAGGAAATTATATATAAAGTTATGTAGTTTCATAGGTAAAACATGGAATGATATATTAATGAGGGAAGAGAGTAGAATACATCCATGCTATAATGGTAAGTGAACTATGAATACACGAATGAGATGAGAATAATGGTAGAGTGTTAAAGTTTTCATGTTTTAGGAGGTAGTGTGATATATAAATAAATTTAAATTAAATAAGGAAGTTGTATTTATCATGGTGTCAAATCTTGACATTTTTAGCCTTTTCATCTAGCCAAAACAATGGGAGGAAAACCAACAATGTTGGATTGAAAACTACCAAAAATATCTTTTACTTAATGAAATTTTCAATATGAGATGCATATATTGCACAATCCAAGTGTAGTAGGAATTTTTTGGGTTGTTTAATCTCATTATTGAATTAACATTGAATATCAAGAAAAAATTCATCACCAATGAAAATTGGAAAAGTAGAAAAACATTGAGAGTTTATCTAGCATCGCTATATTTATTGAATCAATGATTTTCACTGACAATTTCATCTTACATGGGAAACCATTAGGATTGATTTTTACTACATTGATTTGTATGAAATTGGTGTCGATAGTGAGATTAATATCTATTATCAAAAAATAAGTAGAAATCCCATCATGATAGTTTATCCAACAAAGGTTTTTTATTACATTCTCTCCCACTCCTTGTCATGCCAAATATTTTTTGTTCCTCACATACACCTTTCTCTTACTCCTCTTCATCCTACGTTACCCCTACCTCATGTCCAAAAATACACCTCCTTTACATCCCCCTTTACCCCTATTCCAATTATATACAAATTCTTAGATACAATTTGTGAGTGAAAACGAGGTGGGACCTCTCATCTCCACTATGCTCACTTGAATACCTCAATTTCACGCCAATTTCACAAGAGAGTAGTCTAAATAACCTAGAAATATATCCATAGAAATACTTGGAAACATGTGGAAATCAACCCACATAAAAATCATGGAGACAATTAAGAAGGGGAAAAGAAAGAAGTGGGGAGAAGAATGATGGTGGAGAGAGTAAAAAGGGAGGTGGAAACTTGGTTGGTGATGAATCCAAAGTTGGAGGTGAAGACAAGAAGGCTCCAAGAACTCATTTATTTTTTGGTAAGAATTATTAGGCATGACTATTAATAGCATAGGTCCATATTAACCCTAGACTTATCAAGAATTGAGAGTTGTAGATGCTACAACTTTTCCCACAGGCCCGTGGGTAGAGTTTCCTTTCTTGTGGGAAAATTTTCCTTTCTATGTGCCTAAATGACCACCATATAAGATGATTGTGCCTCTCTAATGAGTGTGATGAATCTTGATGTGTCACACTCATTAGAGAGGTACAATCCTCTTATATGGTGGTCACTTAGGCACATAGAAATGAAAGTGGGAAGATTTGCCTTTGAATGTGCCAAAATGTCCACCATATAAGAGGACTGTGCCTCTCTAATGAGTGTGAGACATATTGATGTCTTACACTCATTAGAGAGGCACAATCCTCTTATATGGTGGTCATTTTGGCACATTGAAAGGCAAATTTTCCCAAAGACCTATGGATAGAGTTGTATCATCTATAACTCCACTTACAAGATTGTGGAAAAAGTTGTAGATGCTACAACTCTACCCAAAGGACCGTCGGAGGAGTTTCCCTATGGGAAGATTTGTAGACAATACAAATCTACCCTCAGGCCTATGTGGCAGAGTTTTCCAGAGCGATACCAAATAACATGCTCCATAATTGGGAATTATTCAATATTGAGTGACGTCTAATACATCGAGCGGCTCAATGGAGAGATTGAGCCAATGTTTGAGATAATGGTGGAACAAGATCTAACAACTCCAAATATCCCTACCACATATAGCATAAAATAAATCCATCCTTCGAGTATTGCAATGGGCATTGAAGAAACCCAAGATGAAACTAATATAGGAAGTGATGATACTAATGTACAAGACCTTATATACTAGTTGGAGGAAGAAAAGGAAGAGCTCCTTGGATGGATAACCAATGCAAAGTCAAGGAGGGAAGTAGAAAGTAGAGGTGGACAAATTTCTTTAATGTGGCATGAAAAAATTATTTATGACCAACAATTTAAGTCTCAATTTCTCAAACTGAAACACATGGATACCATACAACAACTAGAAATTAAGAACTTAACCCTAATAACAAAGATGGAGGGAGTAAGTGAAAGTTTTAAAAAAATGTTGTTTTAGAGAGATCCATCACTAGTGTAGATAAAGTTATGGAGGATATGCTATCTTATAGACCCCCATAAACAAACTCCATCAACGAGGAAGAAACCGAATAAGAAGACAAAGAAACGCTTGCATTCACACCATTGCCACATGATGCAAACATAAACTAACACATGGGATGGGATAGACAAAAATTGTTTCACACATGCAGTTTATGCAAATTGGTTGGTAGTTTAGAAGTAAAAATCACTGTGGATATTATCATAAAAAAGAAACACCTCTGACATAATAAAGTTATAATGATTGATCCAAGTAAAAATCCATTAAAAATTGGAAATTATAGAAGAAGGGTTAGACAAAAATAATATGTGTGGCCCTTTATTTCATTCAACGAAGGGTGTATGGGGCTAAATATGATCTCTTTTGAACTTGTTCATTATTGTTGAATCCCTTTGAATAATTACCTAGACAAGGAGAATAGAACCCATTCAAGAACTTGCACGCATTCAAAGAAACTACTTTTATGCTTGTGCCCATTCACAAGAAGAGATACAGAGCTCGAGCTTGTGGTTAGAGATAGGTCGTGGAGGGCACAGGGAGAGAGCTCATTAGCTGCAAGGTTAGAGAGAGCTCATGAAGGGCACCAGGAGATAGCTCATAAGATGTAGGGTTAGAGAGATATCGCAGAGGGCACCGGGAGAGAGAGCTCGTGGAGGGAAATGACCAGGAGAGAGAGCTCGTGGAGGGAACTGACCAGGAGAGAGAGCTCATGAAGAGAATGGTAAGTTGTTGAAAATACTCCTCTGTATTCTCATAAAATGCCTTAGGGTGATCAGTGATGTATTGATCTTGGAATTCTTTGTGAATGTGGAGGATAATAGTGGCATCCATGTTGACCATTCCCAACTTTCGTAGAGCTCCCATTTGATCTCGAACCAGTGAAAATGGCCTCGAGTCTACGCCATCCAAAGCTTATCCTCTCGAAGAAAAATTTATAACCCTAATATAATGACGGTTAAATTTATAAGCCTAATATAAGAAATAACAAAGTTGGGGTTAAATTTCTTCAACGATTTATATTCAACTCCAAATAGACCAAACATTGTTAAAATTCTTAAACTTGCATATTACTTCCCAAGACTCATAAATCAAGAAGGAAATGAAGACCTTTATACATAAGTGCGTCTATAAAAATCTATATCCTAAGATAAATTAGATTTCCTATAAGGCATACAAATTCATGATGTAGTAGGGGTATCCCAAGAAGGATTACACTTGATAAAGGCAAAGAAAATTCCATCAACTGTAACTAAGATTGATTTGTGAAAAGTATATGATAGGGTTGATTGGATGTTTCCAAAATTGACATCTACTCACATAAGATTTAAGTTTCCCTTAATTGGGTTGAAGCATGCTTGACATCGTATTGTTTTGTTGTGCTCGTAAATGGATTAATGAACCACTTTCTTTAAACTAAGAAAAGGCCTAAGGCATGGTTGTTCAAAAAATTAAAGGGTTAAAAAATTATCTCTAACTAGAGGGTTAAAACACGATCTCTCCTTCAACTTACTTGATTTCAATAAATGATCAAAATACATGTGTTTTGTACCAAAGGAAAATTCATATGGGCATAGAGATTGGCCTTGATTGTTTTAGAAAGTGGAGAAGATAATTTTAGGCTAATGTACT
>JASDQU010240182.1:758-16730 GCA_032191745.1 Picea mariana
CTTCCGAGAAGAATTAATGAGTTCCATAGAAGTTATCAGAAGAGAAAAGAAGAAAAACAAGAAACTACAAGCAAGCCATATAAGAAAAAACATTCCGTGGTTTTCTCCCGATTTGGGTTTCCACGTAAAACACTGGTGTACTGTGCATGCGTGTGATTGTTTATTTATCACTGCTCATTATTGGATAATAATTCTACATTGATATAACATTTGAAGAAAAAGGATTATAATTACGTTATTACTGATTCACCCCCCCTCTTAGTAATCCAACAATTTGCTCCATCTTTCTCCATGATTCACGAGAGATACTACAACCCCAGACTTCACATCCATAAAGAATAATATATGTAACAAGAGTCTCAAAGAGGAGTTTCTTCTTATCCCAAATCCAAAGATCAGTTGATTTATAATTGTTTTCAAACCCATAATAAGCTTTCCATGTCCCAATAATCCTTTTCTCAATGCTATAATTCCAGTTGAGCTTGTGGTGAATATCAATTCCAAGATATTTGTATGAAGTCACTTCCTCCAAGTTGTTGTTGTCATATATGAAGGTATCATAAGTGATCTTATTGGATTTAATAATCATGACCTTAGTCTTATCAGTATTAACAATCATACCAATATTGGAGCAAAAATCCTTGAGGATTCTTAGTTGGTTTTCAAGATCATGGGGACTCCTTGGTATAAGAACGATATCATCGACATAAAGAAGAAGATTGATGACGATACCAGTGAGAGTAGGGCCGACATAACTTGCTTTTTCCAAGCAATCTTCTAACTTGTCAATGTATATGCCAAAAAGGGTAGGGGACAAGGAACAACCTTGTTTGACTCCAATATTGTAGTTAATCTCTTTCAACCAACCCTCAATGTTTTTAAACTTAGCAATAACATTCTCAGACATCCTTATTGCAGCGACCCTCAACTCGAGAGGCACCTTTATCTCTTCCAACTTATTCCAAAGGTTTTTCCTAGGAACCATGTCAAAAGCTTTTCTAAAGTCAACAAAACAACAAAAACATATAAATTATATTTAAGATATAAATATACATCATATAAATTTTAGGGTTTTGTCACAAAATCAACCATTCACCCAAAAAAACTCAAACGACATTTTTCATCTTAAACCGCCTTTTTCATACCTTTAGGGTTGTGCAACCAAATCAAGAATCTGACCAACAAACTAAAACCGCCCTTTTCATAGCAAAGGTTTTAAACATATGAACCATAAATGATCTATTTTTCTATGGAAAAGTTGCAGTCACACATTTGCTATTAATGTATGTGGGCATGCAACAACATGGTGATTTAGATTTGGAGTTACAAGATTGTTGAAAACATTTCGCGAGATGTAGGATGAAGATAGACATTTTGAAATATCAGTTTTCCATCCAAATGCAAAATCCCACCATCTTTCAACAACGTAACCATTCCCAATTCACTTCGGTGTTTCCTTTCCCTTACTTCGGTGATATGCTAGTTACTATTGAATGGATGATAAAAATTCTGTAAGATTGACTTTATCTACATAAGATGTACTTATAATAGGATACTTATTGTTTGTTAAATGGATAATCAAAGTTTTGTAAGATTGAATTATGATGATATTTTCAGAAATAAATATATTATTTAAAAAAAATGTTAAATTATAATTTTAGATTATTAAATTATTATAGAGTTATATTCCATAAATAAATATAATAAAATATTAAAAAAATTAAATTACAATTTTCACAATAAAATATTAAAAAAATTAAATTACCTTGTTAAAATTATTATTATTTTTTAATTAAAAATGAATTCAACACCTTATGGTAATATTAATAGATAATAATCTTCAACATCTGTCTTCTTCTTTACAATTAAAAGTCAAATAAACTCCTATATATCCTCTACTGTACTACCCACAGCCCAACCTTATGGAAAGACTAAGGCACTGGGACTGGGACCTTTATGCTTTTGTGGAAACCAGGGAATCTCTCTTGGAAATAAAAAATGCATTTTTGATTTAACAAACAATGCGTGTACTTTCAGAATTGTAAAAACGATGTGCACACCAGACAAAATACTTTCGATCTGACTGGACTATCTATCGCTTGTGTTACTGGAGCACCCAATAACATAAAATTATGTTTTAACATGCTATTTTTATGCACAGAATCCTTTCTTGCTCTTAGCATTCCTATCTGTAACTCAATCTGTTTSACCACAAAAAGTGCAGTATCTCCTTTTAAAATTAATTCATGTTTCAGGTAACAGTTCTGAGACTTTCGACAAGCCTAAAGTCATAAGCCATGTCTGGGAAAAAAAAGTCATATATACGATGCATCTATCATCAACAGTTCTATGATCCATTACCACATCAGGAAAATGTGAACAGATATTAGAGCTTCTGGGTTGTGAAAGAAAACAATCAAAGCTTCTATAGGCATTCAAAGCTATCAACCAGAAGCAGTTCAAGGTAAGTTCATGTCTATATTCATTACACGCCTTTTGCTTGTTCTGGTCCCCTTCAGTTTCATAAGATTTCATATGGTTAGAAATTTTGATTGAATATATATTCCCTATGAAGCTAAAATGTATATGCATATGAGCTCAGCCACAAGTTTGAAGGGGGAAAGAAGTATAGACTGTTATCTGAATGATTGTTGCTGCAACCGTTTTTTACAAGAACAAACCCCAACATCAATAGGCATTCACTCTTTTTCACCGTGTTTAAAAGTTTCATGTGGGTTGAGACAGTCTGCCCTGATTTGTAGCCCTAGGTATAGGAGAGTTGTAGGGGGTAATGGGTATCACATACAGAAAAAGCGTGCTGCAGTTATATATCCAGGCCGGGACAGGATTTGCAGATGTTTGGGATTGGGGGAAGAAGAAGAAGAGGAAGAGGAAGAATGTATTGGGGGGTTGCAGGGTTGCGTCCCAAGTGGGGAGGTTCAGGAGATGTTGAGTTTCTTGGTAGAAGATAGGCGCAGAAGGGTTCAGGGATTAAAGAGACGGGAAATATTAAGATCTTCCGGAGTCTCCGGAACAGTGTCTGGGCCAGGAGTAGTTTGGAAGGAGAAATCATATTATGCAAAAAGAACAATTGGGGGAAGAGTTGGGAAGCAGACATCATGTTCCGCGGAGAAAGAGAATGCCGGAAAGGGATTTGAGCAATTGGAATTCAAGGACAGGTGGGATAAATTCATCGGTTTTGCGCAGAAGGAAAGTGTTAAGAAAGATTCATTGTTGAGTGAGAAGGGAACATGCCAAAAGTCCTGCTTAGATACATCGTTGAATGGATGGAAGAGCAGGCTAAACTGGATTTCTGCATTAGAATCCAAGAATAGAAGGCTAAACTGGATTTGTGCTTTAGAATTGGAAAAGCAGGAGGGAGCAGTTGAAAAGGGCACAGCGAGAACTGCTTTCGAAAAAACATGGGATCAGTTGGACAGTGGTGTGAAATGGGCTTCTATAGTTCATCCCCAAAAGCAGGAGGAAACTATTAAAAAGAGTACTGAGAATTTTGGCTCTGATACGTCGTTAAACAGTTCAAGTCGGTCCACAGTGCTTCTGCAGGAAGCTGTGTACAATGAGACCAAAAAAATTGGTCCTAGGAAAATGTTAGATGGTTTGAGAAGAAATGTGCAATGGGTTTCTGCTGTGAAGTCCCAAAAGTGGGATGAAACAGTTCAAGAGAGTACCCAGAAATCTGGTTTTGAGGTGCCTTCAAATAATTCGAAAAATATGAGACAGTTTTCTATATCACACTCTGGAAAGGATGAAACAAGTTCATTGGAAAAAAGACAAAGTTCTGGTGTAGGATCGGGCTTAGGTGAACATTCAAGGGAGCAGCTAGATCAAATGGCGGGGCAAGAAACAGTTGAGAACAGCACTGAAAGGTTGGTTTTCCAACAACAAGATAAATTGGATTTGACGGAGCAAACATTGCAAAAGGAGAGAGGCAAATTGGTTTCCAGTGTGTCATCTGATCAATCCGGGAATATTGCTAGATGGAGTTCGGATCCTGAATTTGCGAAAAGAGAGAAAGTTGAGAACACCACCAAAATGTTGGTTTTCCGACAGCAGGATGAGTTGGACTCAAGAAAGCAATCAGCTCAAATATTGCAAAAAGAGAGGGGAAAAGTGGCTCCTGGCAAGCTGTTAAATTATTCAAGCGAGATTGCTAAGTTGAGTTCTCTTACAAAATTGAAGGAACAAGAGAGAGTTGAGAACCCCACTAAAAAGTTGGTTTTCCTACAGCAGGATGATTTGGTTAGTAAAAATGGGAGAAGTTCCAGTGCCAAGCTGGAAGAAGAAAGAGGCATAACAGAAGAGAATGCAAAAACTGCATCTGACGGATCAGGTTTCCTGGCAATCTCCAATAGCACTTCTCAAAAGGTTTTCAAAGAATCCTCTTATATATCTGGAAGCAGCAATGTCTTGCGCTCAAGGATAGAACTGGATAAAAAGATCTCTAGTGTGGATTATGAGAAAGGCAACAAAACTTCGCAGAAACTGTTTAAAACTTCATCGTCTAAACCTGTATATGGTGAAGCCTCTGGTCCAGTGGCAGAGAAAAATAAATCCACTACAAGCTCTGGAAAAACTGATAAAACATCTGAGAATATGTTGCAAACTTCGTCGTATACATTGGTTAGTAATGGCGTCCTCAGTTCAGCTACAGAAGTGGAGAAAATGAAATCCACTAGTGATCATGAAACAGGCAGTAAAATTGCCCCATTTTTCAGTGATCTCTGTTCTAAATCTTCAAGTAATGAGATCTTAGGAATGACCACAGAATTGGAAAAGAAGAAATACACCACAGACATGAACACACAGGCAATGTTTGGGAAATCAGCATCTGGAAAACCTTCTGATGAATCAGAATGTAGCTTGGAAATGTTTTCAGCTGAAGGAACTGAGAACCATGGATTGACTGAAAAAACTTCAGAGGAATCTCCTCCTCAAGCACACAATTCTCAGCTATCATCTGGGAATTTTGCTGCAGAAGGCCCCTCAGAGGAAGTCTGGGCGATTACAGGGTGGTCTTCACGAGAAGAATCTAAGGAACTACATTCTTCAGGTAATGAAAAAGAAGAAAAGGGTTCTGAAACATTGACTTCTGAAGAGCCATCAGACAATTTGCAAAAAAACATTGCTGGATTGGAGGAAGGTAAGTCTGCTACTTCCAAATCAGATGGAAAGATTATTGTTGAAAGACATTCTAGAGGGCTGTGGAGCTCTATAGCAGAACTTTGCAGCAAGGGTTGGGGTTCACATGAGGACTCGGAAAACTCTACAATGAAATCAGGTTCGGGAAGACCATCCACTGAATCTCCAGATAGTGAGGAATGGTTTTCTGTTCCAGATTTGGAGGATGAGGAGTACACCTCAAAGGAAAAAGAAGGCAAGGATAAAAAGAAAATATCAGCCAAGCGGCAGGTAGATGCTGTTATTTCGAGTACAGGACCAACTAAAACTGTAGATTTGAAGGAAACTGAGAGCACCCAAGAGAAAATGGCACAGAAACCTATGAAAAAATCAACTTCAGAAAGTTCTTTGGATTATTCGCAGTTAACAAGGAGACGTGTCTCAAGTGCAGGAAATGGACTTGAAAGGAAGATAAGGGGAAAGGGTGGGCGATTGGATCCTATTGCAGATACAAAGAAAACAGAGGGAAGCAAACAGGTAAAGGTGCAGAAGGCTGCTATACAATGGGTTTCAGAAGGATCAGTAGAAGATGAATTAGCAGTTTCTACTGGACATGTTCCAAGTGGGTCACAGGAAGAACATGATTGTTTGGAGAGGGAAAAGGGAAAAGCATCTCTGGTAAACAAGGACGAAATAGAGGAACATGAAGACATTCAAAAGCTGATTCAAAGTTCACAAATTGAAGAAAAGGAGAAAATGACCAGCAATCTTAAGCGAAGTAATCAAGTTCCCAAGGAAACTATCACGTTATGGGAGGAAGCACTTATATTGCAAAGTGAGCAGAGACAAGAAGATGAAAAGTTTATGAGAGAGGCTCTCTCTGAGGCCAGAATGGCTGCAGATGTCTGGGAAGTACCTGTGGGTGCTGTTTTGGTTCAGAAGGGAAGAATCGTTGCCCGAGCTCATAATTTGTGAGTACCAGACTGTGCAATGCTGCAATGGCATTTCAGTGATGCCATTTGATCCTAGCTTTTCTATTATAGTTTTTAAATTGTTTCTTTACAGGTTTGCAAGTACCCTTTACAAATTGAGATTTTCTGCTTATGATTGGTTGACATTGCATATTCCAGAGTGGAGGAGAACAGAGATGCGACTGCACATGCAGAAATGCTTTGCATTCGTTATGCTTCAAATCAACTTAAGACATGGCGCCTTGCGGTACTTCACTTGGTTTCACCCATCTCTTTCTTTTTGCTACTAGGAAACTGGATACACTGACACTGACCATGTTATGGTCTTGTAACTTTTTAGGGTGATTTAATCCTTTGCATCAGTGGATGAACTTACATGCATTTGGGAGATTGTGCACAGTTGTTTTGTCTATGAACTTCAAAAAGTCATAAATCCTATTCATATGACTTGGGTGTTGGAGAATCAAATAGGATATAATAACAAGTTCTTGTATCTGTTGACAAAATTGTTTGGTCTCAGATGTGTTCAACTCTTGTTAGTGCCTATTTTTAGCAGGCGATTTGTTCTCCTCTTGGTTTTATTATATTTATGGTGTCGTTGTTAAATATTTATGCTTCATGGGACTTTGTTGTTTAATATCCTCCCCTGTGCCTCCTTTGTGTCACAAAAGTTCCAACTTCCTTCTAATTTGTTCATGTTTATTTGCAAGTGGCCCCAATTTGGCATCCTTAGTCATCAAATAGTCCAGAGCCCCGGTGGTCTGGCAACTTTCAACTTATTGTGAGGGTGAACTTCGTTAGGGAACAAATGGTAGTCAATAGCTACCAAATGCCACAAATTGTGGCTATACTGGCATGAATGATTACAGATTCATCACTGAACATTATCACATATACAAGGCAAGTGAGCAACAATTAGAAACTACCATGCTTGAATTAGAGATAGCTTGCAGACTGGTTGGACTAAATCATAGTTTTAAAAATCGGAACCGGCACCGGAACCGGTTGAGGGTCAAATCTGAACCGGAACCGGAACCGGTAATGAACCGGTCGAACCGGTCGAACTAGTTTCAATGAACCGGTTTTGAAAAAAATACATAAAATATTTAAATTTTAACGAAAAAAATATATTTTTAAGATTTTAAATCATGTTTCCAAAGCATTAGAGACAATTAGAGACAACATATCTAGAGTATGCTCATGAATATATCAAAATGGCACCAAGTGCAATACATATCTAGACTCGAGAGTGGCTTGACAACGAGCTTTGGAGCTGGTTTATGGTTGGCAAGTGTTTGAGTACCTGCGGAAGATGGTTGTACCTGCCCGAGACACAAGAAAAGACAAGATACAAGCTTTAAAAATCCAATGGACAAGCAAGTTAATCTTGCTGTCCCTGTTTGCAGCAGTCAACAGAAAGATATATCAGCAAGTAAAACAACTAGTTACTGCATATTTAACTATCAAAATTGTCAAATAATTATTGGACAATAAAGTACTAAAACAGTAGATATCTTTCCAATACTTAAGCATGAACTTTGACGGTAAATTAGGACTGCCAAATGAAGTTATCAGCAAAGTGTTAGGGCAGCCTTATGGCTGTAGAAAACAATTGCTACAACAACAAGTTCCAACCATAAAAATAAAAAAGTAAACCATCAAAAAGATAGCCCATAACCAGTAGAACAGTAAGCTAGGTTTAGAAGTCAATTTCCACGGTTGAAAAGCGAGTAAATGATGAAAGAAAGTGAAGTTTGCCGCAGCCCTAATGGCTGTAGCATTAAATTTATTGCAGCAATGAAATCCTTGGCTAAAAGAGGATGCCCTTAGGGCACAAAAAAGCTTATAACATGTAGAAAAGATTCCAACTTAAACAATTTCGATATCTCGTAATTCCACGTATCCCAATGCAAGAGATTAGTGCCTTTAACTATTGGGCTCTGGAGTCTTTAAAAATGAAAGAGCTAGTTGTGCTACTTTCTTGGGGGTGTAAGCCCTTTTACTCCCCAAGGCAAGCAAGACTAGCTAAGGAAAACCCTAGGAGGGTGTAAACCCTTTTACTCCTGCTAGTATTCCTTTATGCAACAAATTATTCCAAGACAAATATGATGGGTTTAGTGGGATTGTATGACCTTATACTCCCCAAAAGCTTAGTAAATTAACCTTGTGACCAAGAAAAAAAATAATAACATGAAAGATTCCTTACCTAGTCCAAGCATTAACAAGATAAACTCCTTTTAACCAAGAAAATCCACCATAAAAGCAAGAAAAAACCTCCAAGAAAGATAGCGCCTTCTTCATCCAATAGCCAAAGCAAACCATAACAAGAGATAGTAGCAAGAGAGATAAACAAAATTGCCCAAGTAGGGCGCAAATTTCAGCCAAGAATCCTCTCCAAGATGGGAGAGTTGTGATGTAAAAATGAAATGAAATGATCTTTATTTATACAAATCCCACTACAAGTGTTTGTCCACTTAATTTTAGGGTAAACCACAAAGTAAGGGGACAAAAACCCTTACTTTGCCCCTATACAATATAAAATTCAAATTTAACCCTAAAATGCGCATAAGAAACCCTAAAGAAGCATGACTTCACACCTTTAGGGCAACGTTTTGGCACCTTTAGCAAATCGTTGAGCTTGGAGATGAAACGTTGGGCCTCCAAAGGCCTCCCTCTCAAGCGCTAGGGTCCTCAAGGTGCCCCTCTCCATCCAAAGATGTCAAGTGTCAAGCAACAACACCACCACCACAAGCCCTAGCCCCCTAGGGTTACGTCAACCTCCTCAAAAGTGACGTTTTAGCCTCAAGAGAAAATCATTGGGTTGGCTAAAGGTTGGGTTATGTCCTCCATGGTATCTCCTTAGGCCTCCAAAGGCTAGCATCATCGTCCGATTTGCGGGCCATGGTATCCAACATGTGGGCTTCAAGCCCCAAGGAAGCCCAAGCTAGGCTTGTTCTTCCAAATTTGTCCACCAACTAAGTCCTACAAAGACAATGAATGTGCCCTCCAAGGATCTCAAGTCAAATGCATCATGATAAGTAAATCAAATCAAGAAAAGAGCCATCTAAGCATGTACATCCAAACCACCTCATCAAAATAAACAAGTGCTCAAAGACCCTATGCAATTTGCCAAGTTTAGGAATGGGATGGTTGACAAGTGACCTATTGGGTGAATCGTACCTCAATTTTATGAGTGTTTCCCAAGTTGACCCCTCTACAAGACATGTGGCAAAGTGACATGGATGGGGGAAAGACTCTTGGGCATGGGGTTCATGGCATACAAGGGACTGTAGTATCTCATTTATGGATGACTTTGTAGAGGGTGTGCTGCACCTTCGTTTTCAATGCAACCTTTTTCCAAGCCCATTTATTGCCTTTTGTTCTTTTTTGATGTTTCCAAGTTGAAGCCAAGGTGGGGCTTCTACCTAAGCATGAAAAACAGTGTCCACCTTGACTCTACCTTGGTCACATCATGCTTCCCCAAGTCGAAGTCATGTGTGGAGCTTCTACCTAAGCATGAAAAACAATGCCCACACATGATCTACCTTGGTTGGCATTTTGCACATTTTATTTTTCACGAGTCCCATTATTTTCTTACGAGAGACATTTCATTGTCCTTGGGATCCTTGGGCGAGCATCTAGAAGGTTCATATTTGTATTTTATCTTTTTCCAGCTACAAGCCTTTGGGCCTTCAGCCCCTTCTTCCCATGAAATGAGGGACAATCCTTTGTTGGGTCAGTACACCCAAAAATCCCAAAAGGTAAGGAGATGAGGGGATGAAGAGTGGAAAGTGACAAATATGGTCGAGAATAGAACGATGGCTCGTCAAGAGGACCTCCCAGTAGCAAACCTATCCCTAAGGGTGACCCACTTACTAGGGCGTTGTTGCCGCCTTTATACACACTTGGAGAAATGTGGAAGAAATCTTCAATCCACTTAGTGTGTCCTTGGGGGAAAGTCTCGAGTCAAGGTGTTGTCATCTGATCCTCTACTCCTTCGTTTAGGCCAACTTCTAGCGAAGCCAAGGGGGTAGTCCCTAACAAATATACAAAGGCTTAAAAGCTAAACTAAGTACAAAAAGGTAAATCTAGGAGTTTGTTGCAAGTAAGACAATTTTATTAAAGCAAAGCATACAACATTCATTCATTCATTCTTTCAATAGATAAGATTGATGAAAATATATATTCAATGTATAAAGTACTTGCACAAGAAATATCAAAGGATACAAATATCTGCAAGTAATCATAAGCTTATTAGACACATCATAAATAACATGAATGAAAGAAAATACTGCTCATGAAGTAAAGATATATGAAATGAGACCAATGCCTTAAAAGTATCGTGGGCAGTTGTTGAACACGTGTTTTATTATATTGCCCTTTGAAAGTAGATTAACGAGTTAAATTTTATTTGCTTTGAAAATAAAGTGTTTGAGAAACAAAATGTGGCCTCTCTAGAGGCTATCTCTTTGTTTGGAAATGTGCTGAGAACTTACTGAAGCCTCGAAGGCTCCACCAATAAGTTCACTAGGGGTGCCGGATGTCCAAAACAGGTGGGAAACTCTGTCTTGAGAGGGCCCACCTTACTTCACACACTCCCCCTAGGCGTTTTCCCTCGCATTGAGATAACAACTATTGAGATTTTCCTATTTAAAACTACTCCGCACTGACCAACCCGGCTCTGTGTGGAACTTGCTTCCAAAAGATCAAGACTAGCTCGCAATTGGAAGGGTAAGGAACAACCCACCGGGAGCTAAGAGGAAGGTTTATTTTAAAATAGAAGCAAACTGTTGAAAGGAAATTGCAGAAATTGAAATGTTTTCTAATTACTAATCCGCACTGACCAGCCTCTTGCGAGGAGTAGAGGGGACGGTTTATTTGCCAACTTTGAAAATGCGAAACTGAAAAGAAAACTAAGCTAACAATTAAAAGATTACTTTGCCGAAATAAAACTAATCTAGGTGTTGTGGTTAAGATAGATTGATTGATTCCTTTAGATTGTACGATAAAAGAAAAAAAGTAAGGAATCAAAGCAAAAGATAAGCACACCACCACACCACCGATCCCCCTAAAGGGGATGACGAAACTGGGCACTACGAGGCCTGCTTTTATTAAAGCCTATTACAACTAAGAAACTAAGTTCTCTTTTTCTTTTTTTAAGAAATTTTTGGGATCTTTATAGACTTGGATCGATGAGTTACAAGGTTTGAAAGCGAAAGGTTATTCTTTGGAGAGGTAGAAAGCTCCCGGATGCTCCAAAAGCTTCACCACCGCCAAAAATGGACAGAATTTCCCCTTGGCTGTCCAATGCTCTGCAAAAAACAGCAAGCAAAGTACCCCAAAAGATGCCCAAAATGATTTTGGGACAGCTTAGGGGGTAGATCAAAGCTTATAGAAAAAATTATGAAATGAAATAAGCTAACTACTAAACTAGCAAACTATAATTTTTTGGACTTTCTAGACTTTATAAACTACTTTAAAACAGCAAAGGGAAGCACTTTTAATTTACCGACTTTTGAAATGAAAAGCACAATAACTGACTACACTTTTATCTTTTAAAAATATGAATTGAAACTAGCTTAAAAGTGCCTAAACAATTTGCCAAATCTACCTTTCTTTAGATATGAAACTCTAATCAATTAGTAGACTTAGAAAAGTGACCATGCAAAGTATGATTAATGAAAATGAACTTTTATATCAGATTTCCTCTTTGCATGCAACTAACCAAGTAACCAGAAAATTTTTAAAGAATTTTTGGAGAGGAGAGAGATAAACTTGAAGTGCTTGGAACCCTTGGGCAATGGAGTCACTTTGATGGCAAGGCAAAGATGGGAAGACTGTCCAACTCTTTGAAGAATGATGGATGCAAGCAAGCTCCTTCACTTCTTCCAGATGAGATGATCCTGTCTAATTCACAAAACCTCTTGCAAATGATCTTGTTAGATAAAATGGTGTTACCTAAACAAAAGACTCAAATGGCACATTACTTTAGCATAAAACATCACATGCACATCAAATCTTTAATGGAAATATTCAATAGAATTGGAAATACAAGATATTAACAACTCTATCCAATTGAATAACAATATTCCTATAGATTGGCCAATACTAACAAGAAACAAAAGCAATGCATGAAACAATATCACCTCAATATGGACCACATTCACCAATACAAGAGCCACACCACCATTGATTTTGACCTCCAAAGTCTTTTATCCCATAGCAAGAGAAAGATATTATGATAATCAACAAGCAAGTCGCCCAAGCTCCAACTAACTAAAAGGAGGAGGGTCGACATTGCTTTATATGAATCTGGGTGAAGACTCCAAGGTGAGGGCGCATGGCAAGAGGAGAAGTGCACATTAGCTAAGTGGGGATCCGCATGGGTTAAGGGAGGATTGAGTGGAGAGGGAGTGGAGTGAGTGGTAGGTGATGTGGAGTGAGGTGGAGTGGAGTGGAAGTGGAGTGAATGGGTGAGGATAGGGTGAGTCCCACATTGGGATTTAGTGCCCCTCACTTGTAAATGTGCCAACCAAATAAGAGGAGGTCGAGTAGGAGCATTGGGATCTCCTCCCTTGCCAACTCACCCAACCAATTCGTCCTCACTAGGAGAAGAGTTCACTAACTCAGTTTGGGACTCTAAACATGAGGAAACATGTCCCCGACATGTTTGCTAAAACTTAACACATTTGATTTTTATGTCTTTTTTACCTTTTTGAGAGCAAAAATAATTTTGGAGTGATTAAAACCACTTTTTTGCCTCAACAAAGGGCGAATAAGGGTTTAGGAGGTGCTCTGGCTTAGAAAACGAGCACAAACATGGAATTTGACAACAACTGATGCCACTTTTATGACTTTATTGACTTTTACAATTAAAATTACCTGTTTTACGGGGTTTTTTTTATTGACTGAAATCCTAGGGGGGACTCAATAGACATGAATTAGCATGAATATATATACATTTAGACACTAGACATTGGTTACCATGCCCAGGCCTAACCACCAGCACATACTCCAACTTTGGAGGTGATTTGAGTGAAAAAACTTAGAAATTATAACTCGCCTAATTTCTCAGGCAAGAAATAATTAACAAGTGAAAAAAAACACTTTAGAGTACATACTCGTGCTCAAGTCTTAGGTGGCCAAGTCTTTTACAAGTTTTCATGCTAAGTTCATTTATTACAATGCCCCCGAAGGGATGGAAATGCAGAAAAAGTTGGTCAAAAAGACCAACTGATCTTCTGAACACTGAATACTGAGCATTTTATTGCTCAATCTTTGGTGGCTCAACTGCAAGTCCAGCTAGTGCAACTCAGTGGATAATAGGCACAATGTCAACCACCAAAGTGAAACAAGGTAAAGAGCATAATTTCCAAGCAGACGTTACATAATCAAAAGCAGTTTAAAATGCAACAAACTCAAATGCCTCAAATATTGAAATGACACTCACCATAATACCCGACTTGTACCTCATGGAGCAAGACCCAATGTCTTTCGTAAGCCGGCTGGTGTGGTGGATACCCTCATGATGAACCTGGAACTACGGTGGTGAGGTGGGTCTCCGTTTGTGCAAGTGGACATTGCTGTCAGGCTGTCTCTCGATACTCCATGTTTGCTACCTAAGGGCCTTGAGACATCATCTCCTTAGTTATCCCTAGAATTGGGGATAACATTTGGCTCCTACTTGGGGACATGTACTCGCCGTAGAGTGGATGGGAATTGCAACATCTCCTGGTGGACCTGTGCCTACACATATTGAAACAACAAACTGTTAAATGTAGGATGGCTCACTCATCTTTTGTCCATATAAAGAAATCCAAAACTTCAAAAATAACAACTAATCTTATAATTTTTTTTTTTTTTCATTTTTCATATATATGATGAAAAGAGAAACATGAAAATCAATAATGCAAGTAGAGCAAAATGAAAATAAAAAATGAAATGCAACTAAACTACCATGAGAAATCAATATGCAAATGCAAGAAATTAGGATGACCTACCTACTTACCTAGGGCCTTGGGGTTCTTAAAATTAGATGATAGGTGATGTCAAGTGAAGTCATACAACCAATGCAACCACTTGTCCATTATTTCATCAACGTATCTCCCCTTGTGCTTAATCATGTAATACCAAAAAGATAAGTTGAGCACATAATAATCATGAGCATAAATAGACATATAATCAATCATGAAATGAAACCAATGGAGATGGGTGGGAGGGAGGAAATCTTGCTGAAAAGAGTAACCACAATCCTGATCATCTCCAAAATCCTACTCGAAAGGATAGCCATAAGGTCGATCAATCCATCTCTAAAGATGGCTACCATATGTAGACGATGGCTTATCTTCATCCCCATTAGCATGATCGTTGCTTTCTAAAGACTGAGGAGACATGAGAGATCCCAAGAAATCCCGATGATTCCTTAGAGAAGAAGAAAAGTGGTAAGGAACCGTCTCATGTCCGGAGAAAGAAAGACATTGCCTCTTCATTTGCGAATCACTGTAAAAAGCTTCAAGATGAAAATGCTTTCGCTTTGTAGGGTGAGCTTTTGACTGCTCTAGGTTGGCCACGACCATCAATATCTCAGCATGAAGGTGATTGGAAATCTTCATGAGTATGCTGCGACGAATCATTATGGAACAAATCTGTGATCATATCATTACCAATATTCTAAGCATCTGAATCATATGTGCATGAAGACCAATCCTTTGAATACGACAACTCAACCCCTTTTGTTTGAGAACTACCTTCAACGTCGTAAATGGGATCTTTATCAAAAGTGAAACAAACCACATCCCATCTACACCTCTCGACATGTATGAAATCATCAATGTGTTGATCAACCACGTCAGAGGGGTCTTCCACGAGATCTTCTTCATCAAGCGAGAAAATGGACAGCGATGTCTCATCAGGGTCTTCCTCATCGGTATCTTCTTGACAAATTTCTTCATGGATATGCTCTTCAAGCACTTCTTCTGCAGGTGGCAGGTGATATTCTTCTTCAACTTGACTCTTCAACTGTTGTCTCATCATCCACGAGAAAACCTTCTCTGTAAAGGGTATCTTTGAGCTCTTGGAGGGTAGTTTGCAAATCCTGAGTACCTGGCCCCAATAGCTGAGAAATTCTTTAACCAGCTTTGTAGAATATCATATATTTTTCGGATCACACAATTCTGCAAGCCACTTCTATTGACTCGAGTCCAGAGAAGATACAAAAATTTTCATTAGTACATCCTCATGCATTACATTTATACTTGAAGCATACCTCATATAGTTCACAACATGGGTGACTGCTAGAGTTGGGTCACCATTGAATTTGGGACAATTTTCCCTCCACCCTGCAAGGCAAAGTTTCGGGTATCCCGGGATATTTTGAACATTGAGAGAAGGGTATACCTTGTGAAAATTCCAGGTTCTATCAGCTTGCCTTCTTGGTCTGTCTTTGACCAAGCAAAGGCTCTAAGTTTTCTGCTGTTTTATAACATCCAACAGTCAAGTTTATTTTAAGCTGATTGTTATGGTTCCATCATTTATTGTGTTTACTGTAACCCTTACTTGCTTTTCCTCATATATACATATAGATCTCAAACTGGTTTTCCCCGTGGGGGTTTTGTCCAGGGTCATGTTGACCAAAAATACTGTGTCTACAAATGCATGCTATTAGTTCTTAGATCTGTCCATTATCAACAGTAAACGATGTATTAGGTGTGTTGTATTTATTTGAGATGCATGTACTAATTTCCTATGGCTGAAACGACATGCTAGAGCACCCAAATTGAGAATACAACCATAACAATCAGCTTAAAATAAACATGACTGTTGGCTGTTATAAAACAGCAGAAAACTCAGAGCCTTAGCTTGG
>JASDQU010240183.1:0-16730 GCA_032191745.1 Picea mariana
AAAAAGGATATAAGGTACTTTTTGAGGGAGCATCTTGTAAGATCTATGATAGAAAACCCAGCAGAAAATTAATTTCTGAAATCCTTATGACTCCAAATAGGATGTTTCCCCTTACCCTCAAAACTGCAAATCTGAATCAACCTTATGCACAGAATGCATCAACCATGAATGAAACAATGGTTTGGCATACTAGATTTGGACATCTACCATTTCAGAGTCTAAGTCTACTTCAGAAAAACTCCATGGTCAAAGGTCTTCCTATCTTTAAAGAGCAAATTCCCCTATGTGAGTCTTGCATACTTGGAAAACACAAGAGAACCCGTTTTCCACAGTCTTCCAATCAAGCCAAACAACATCTTGAACTTGTCCACACTGACCTATGTGGACCAATGCAAACAGAGTCAATTGGTGGTAGTTTTTACTTTCTAACGTTTATTGATGATTTCAGCAGGAAAATCTGGATATATTTTCTGAGACACAAGTCTGAAACATTTACAAAATTCAAAGAATTCAAGGCTGAAGCTGAAAAGCAGAGTGGTAAATTTCTCAAAGTACTCAGGTCAGATGGAGGAGGAGAACACAACTCCAGAGAATTTGCAAATTTCTACAAATCTCAAGGAATCATCATGCAAGCAACAACAAGGTATACTCCACAGCAGAATGGAGTGGCTGAAAGAAAAAATCAGACCATCATGAATATGGCAAGAACACTTCTTAAAGAAAAACACTTGTCAAATACTTTTTGGGCTGAAGCAGTAGCATGCTCAGTCTATATTCTGAATAGATCACCAACCACCAGTCTACAGATGAAAGTTCCTCAAGAAGCTTGGAGTGGGACAAAGCTCAATGTAGCTCATCGAAGGACATTTGGATGCATAGCATATGCACACATCCCTTCCGAATTAAGGAAGAAGCTTGATGAAAGAAGTGAAAAATGCATTTTCACTGGCTACAATGAAACATCTAAAGCTTACAGGCTTTACAATCCCATCACCAAGAAATTAATTCTCAGCAGAGATGTACAATTTTTGGAAAACCAATTCTGGGATGATTCAGAAAACCAGCAAGTGGACAGTCAAAATCCTTTGCTGCCAAGTTCTGAAAACACAGAAAATTTAGAACAGCCAGTACCTCAGCCCATTCCTCCAAGAATGCAAGTCCAAGGACAACCAGATAATTCACAGGATATCTCAACTCCTAGCAGAGAATCATTCTCTGAACCTCAGAATCAGAGAACTCGAAGTTTGAGAGAAATTCATCAACAGTTGGATGACTTTGAGCAACATAATCTTTTTTCTTTAATGTCATGTCAACCCACATCCTTTAAGGAAGCAGCCAAGGAGCCACATTGGGTTCAAGCAATGAACCAAGAAATTGACTCCATTGAGAAGAACAAGACATGGGATATTGTTGATTTTCCAAGACACAAAATGATTATTGGTGTCAAGTGGGTTTACAAAACCAAACTAAATGAAAAAGGGCAGATTGAAAAGCACAAGGCAAGACTTGTTGCCCAAGGATTCTCACAACAACCAGGTATTGATTATGGTGAAACTTTTGCTCCAGTAGCAAGATTAGACATTGTAAGGACTTTATTGGCCATAGCAGCACAACACAAATGGTAAGTTTACCAAATGGATGTCAAGTCAGCATTCCTAAATGGTTTTTTAGAAGAAGAAGTTTATGTCAATCAACCACCCGGATTTGAAGTCCAAGAGCACCTAGCCAAAGTGTATCGGTTGAAGAAATCCTTGTATGGCTTAAAGCAAGCTCCAAGAGCTTGGTACAGCAGAATTGACACCTACCTGATCAAAAGTGGCTTCAACAGAAGTCAAAATGAACCAACTCTTTATACCAAAATAGATCAGCACGGTAAAATACTAATTGTATGTTTATATGTTGATGACATGATTTACACAGGAAATCTAGAGCTAACAGATTTGAAGCATGCCATGCAATCTGAATTTGAGATGACAGATCTTGGTATCATGAAACATTTTTTAGGCATTGAGGTTCATCAATCAGCCAAATGTATTTTTGTCTGTTAGCAAAAGTATGCAGCAGAAATACTCAAAAGGTTTCGCATGGAAGGATGCAATCCAGCGGAAACTCCCATACCATTAGGCACAAAATTAAGCAAGAAAGATGAAGGTCCTACTGTGGACTCTACTCTCTACAAAGGTTTAGTAGGCAGTTTGTTGTATCTTACAGCAACTAGGCCAGACATCATGTATGCAGCTAGCCTTGTTTCCAGATTCATGGAATCACCCAAGGATTCACACTGGAAAATGGCAAAACGAATTTTGAGATATGTAGCAGGAACACTACGTTTTGGTTTATGGTACACTAAATCTGATAGTAATCAACTCTCTGGTTACACAGACAGTGACTTTGCAGGCAGCATGGATGACAGGAAAAGCACATCAGGATATGTTTTTCAACTGGGCACGAACCTGATTTCATGGGCATCGAAGAAGCAGCCAATAGTATCAATATCTTCTGCAGAGGCAGAGTATGTCGCTACTACCTCAGCTTCCTATCAAGTTGTATGGCTCAGAAGATTATTGAAAGACATGTCACAAACAGAGAAGGATCCAACTCCTATCTTCTGTGACAACACATCAGCAATTGCATTATTCAAGAACCATGTGTTCCACAATAAAAGTAAACACATTGACACTCGGTTTCATTTTATACGCGAGCTAGTCAATAATGGTGACATTGCACTACAATTTTGTGGTTCTAGAGATCAGCTTGCTGATATTTTCACCAAGCCACTAGGAAAGTCAGTTTTTGACTTCCAGAGATAGCACTTAGGCATAGTCAGTGCTGCTGATTGTAACTGTTGAGTCTAAGAGGGAGTGTTAAATATATTGTATCCTCAACAGACTAACCGTACACTGCCAGTTGTATTGGACAGTTGTACTTTCTATTTTTGTCTTGCTTGAGCATATATAAGCTTAGCTATTTCCTATTGTTAGGAAGCTCTTCATAACTCTTCTGTACTTCTTTATACATTTGAATATACTATTCTTTTCTCTCTGCATTTTCTCTGTGCTTCACAATTTATCACTAATGAGGGTAGAACCGGGTGGTTCTGTAGGAGTCTTTGGCTCTTCGATAGGTTTTCAGTTCAGTAATGACTCTTGAGATAATTTATTTCCCATCCCACCTTCACTCACGTGGATAAGCAAGCCATCCAGCCTTTCTTTCATTCCATTCAGATGCCTCTCACCCCTTATATCCTTCCTTCTCCTGCATGCATAATGAATTCCTTTATCGTTCACTTGGAGGAAAGTAGCTTCAAAGAAATTCATGCTTGATTCCCTAAAAACTGAAGCTTGATTCCCTCAAACGATCCTGTCATTTAAGTCCCTTTTAAATCGACCCTAAGATGGGAGGCCACTTCACTATGAGTTCACCGAGGTGGGCTTGGTTGGGTTGCTTCTAAATCATCATGCATGGCATATCCCTCTAGTAGTCCAAACCAACAATTTTGAATGTAACCAAACTCAAAGTGGTGCTTTCATCCCAGCACAAGAAGAGATTCGAGTACCACTGTTGGACGGCTCAGAACATACATTAAGAAATGTTGGATGGGAATAAATATGAGATTCACTGCAAATACCAAGTTTTTAACCAAATATGTGTCCTTTCAATGACCATAACACTGGCTCAAATCACAAGAACAACGAAATGCTAATTTCCCTCATAACTTTGGGAGTTATTGGACTCCCCTCAATTTCTCTTCCACCTTTGATTTAGGATCATACTGTTTAGAAGGGATACAATCTAGGAGTAGAGACTACTTTGTTCAGTGCCATTTCGTCATCAATACCTGAGCACAATGATCCTTGTCGGTTCTAGTGGGTAGTGACTGTAGTGTCAATAAGCATTCAAGTACGGTGACTGGTGTGAGTCGTCATGGAAGATGTCGCCATTAATCCCACCCACAAATGCTTTTATTTTTGGGTGACACATGTTTAAACTATGTTTGAGTCGTCATGGAAGACATGGAAGAGGGTCATTAATCCCACCCATAAATGAGTTTTTGGGTAACACATGTTTAAACTATGTTACAATTATGTTTTTAAAATGGATATAAAAATATTGTATTTTCTTTTTTCTTTTTCTTTTAAGATTTTATAACTTTTAACACATTTCTCTTTCACATTTATTACCATAAAATGAGAAGAAGAGAATATAGAGAAAGATAAGATCAGAAATAGTATTCAGTATATTGATTATATGAGAAAAGAGTACAGGAGAAAAGGGAAAAGAGTTGAGATAAATAGGCTCAAGCAAATCAATAACATAAAGAATCGAGTGTACAACTGTCCATGACAGTTGGTAGTGTACAGTCAGACTATTGAGGTTAAATTATATTTAACACTCTCTCTTAAATTCAACAGTTACAAACATCATCACTGATAATGCCCAAGTGTTTTCTCTGAAAATAAAAAATGGATTTTCCTAGTGGCTTTGTAAAAATATCTGCGAGTTGATCTCGTGAGCCCCATAATTTAAGTGCAATGTCACCATTATTGACTAGTTCGCGGATGAAGTGAAAGAAAGTGTCAATGTGTTTAATTTTCTTGTGAAACACATGGTTTTTGGATAAAGAAATTGTCGAGGTGTTGTCACAGAAGATAGGAGTTGGCTCCTCTTTTGTATGTGACATATCATTCAATATTCTTCTCAGCCACACATCTTGACAGGAAGATGATGTAGCAATGACATACTCTACCTCTGTAGAAGATATTGATACAATTGGTTTCTTAGTTGATGCCCATGAAATCAGGTTCGCACCCAGGTGAAAAACATGTCCTGAGGTGTTTTTCTTGTCATCTAGGCTACCTGCAAAATTATTGTCTGTGTAACAAGAGAGATGATTATCATCAGAGTGAGTGTACCATAAGCCAAAATTGAGAGTCCCTGCAACATATCTCAGAATCCTTTTCACCATATTCCAGTGAGAATCTTTGGGGGATTCCATGAACCTAGAAACAAGACTGGCTACATACATAATATCAGTCCTAGTTGTTGTAAGATACAAAAAACTACCTACTAAACTTTTGTACAGGGTGGAGTCCACTGTAGGTCCTTCATCTTGCTTTCTCAATTTTGTGCCTAGGGGTATAGGGGTTTATGTTGGATTGCATTCTTCCATGGGGAATCTTGTGATGATGTCTGTTGCATACTTTTTCTGACAGACAAAAATGCCTTTGGTTGATTGATCAACCTCAATTCCCAAAAAATATTTCATTATGCCAAGATCAGTCATCTCAAAATCAGATTGCATGGCATAATTAAAACTATTTAACTCAAGATTTCCAGTATATATCATGTCATCAACATATAAACATACAACCAAAATTTTACCGTGATGATTTGTTTTGGTGTATAAAGTTGGCTCATTTTGGCTTCTGCTAAAACCACTTTTGATCAGGTAAGTGTCAATTCTATTGTACCAAGCTCTTGGAGCTTGCTTTAATCCATATAAGGCTTTCTTCAACCAATACACTTTGGTTTTTTGTGCTTGGACTTCAAATCGAGGTGGTTGATCGACATAAAATTCTTCTTCTAAAAAACCATTAAGGAAAGCTGACTTGACATCCATCTGGTATACTTGCCATTTGTGTTGGGCTGTTATGGCCAAGAGAGTCCTTACAGAGTCCAATATTTCCACTGGAGAAAAAGTTTCACCATAATCAGTGCTTGGTTGTTGTGAGAATCAATTGGCAACAAGTCTTGCCTTGTGCTTTTCAATCTGTCACTTTTCATTGAGTTTAGTTTTGTAAACGCACTTGACAACAATACTCTTCTTGTGTCTGGGAAGATCAACAAGATCCCATGTATTTTTCTTCTCAATGGAGTCAATCTCTTGGTTCATGGCTTGAACCCAATGTGCTTCCTTAGCTGTTTCTTTAAAAGATCTAGGTAGGCATCACATTAATGCAAAAAGATTGTGTTGTTCAATGTCATCCAACTGCTGATGGATTTCTCTCAAACTTCGGTTCTCTAATTTTGAAGTTCAGAGGATGAGTCTCTACTTGAAGTTGAGTTATCCTGAGAATTTTCATAATGTCCTTGTACCTGTAGTATTGGAAGAGCAGGTTGAAGTATTGGCTGTCCTGAATTTTCTGCATTTTCCGGACTGGGCAACAATGGATTTTGGTTGTCCATTTGTTGATTTTCAGATACATTCCAAAGTTGATTTTCCAGAAATTTTACATCTCTGCTCAAAATTAGTTTCTTTGAGATTGGATTGTAGAGTCTGTAGGCCTTGCATGTTTCACTATAGCTAGTAAAGAATCATTTTTCACTTCTATCATCAAGTTTCTTCCTTAATTCGGAAGGTATGTGAGCATATTCTATGCATCTGAATGTCCTTAGATCAACAACATTTATCTTTGTCCCACTCCATGATTCTTGAGGGACATTCATCTTGAGACTGGTGGTTGGAGATCTATTCAGGAGATAAGTTGAGCATGCTACGGCTTCAACTCAAAATTTATTTGACATACATTTCTCTTTGAGAAGGATTCTTTCCATGTTCATTATTGTTTGATTTTTCCTTTCAACCGCTCCATTTTGGTGTGGAGTATACCTGGTTGTAGTTTGCATGATGATGCCTTGTAATTTGTAGAAATTTGAAAATTATTTGGAGCTGTATTCTCCTCCTCCATCTGACCTTCTTGATTTTACATATTTGCCACTCTGTTTTTCAGCTTCAACTTTGAATTCTTTGAACATTGCAAAAGTTTCAGACTTGTGTTTGAGAAATTAGATCCAAATTTTCCCGCTAAAGTCATCAATAAACGTTAGAAAATAAACGCTACCACCTATTGACTCTGTTTGCATTGTTCCACATAGGTCAGTGTGAACCAGTTCTAAGTGTTGTTTGGCATGAGTGGAAGACTGTGGAAAACTAGTTCTCTTATGTTTTCCTAAAATGAAAGACTCACATGGGGGATTTTGCTCTTTGAAGACAGGGAGACCTTTGACCATGGATTTCTTCTATAGAAGACTTAGAATCTGAAAGCGTAGATGTCCAAATCTTGTATGCCAAACCATAGTTTCATTGGGGGTGGATGCACTTTGTGCATATGATTGGATCAGATTTGCAATTATGAGGGTCAGTGGAAACATCCTATTCTGAGTCATGTGGATTTCAGAAATCAACTTTCTGTTGGGGGTTTTATCATATATCCTGCATGATGCTCCCTCAAAAAGTACCTTATAGCCATATTCAATGAGTTTTCCTACACTTAACATATTATGTTTCAGATCTGGAACATGATAGACATTTTGTATGTCTTTCTTTACATGTTTTTTAGTAAATATGTACAGTTCCTCTTCCTTGAACTTTGACTAAGGAATCATTTCCAAGTGTAATATCAGATGAAATTGAAGAATCAATGCATGACAGTAAATCTTTGTTACCTGCCATGTGATTTTTGCAACCACTGTCCAGCAACTGGAGATCTTTATGTTGTTCTTCAGTCTTGTGGCATGAAAGAAACATACCATCTGAGGTTTCTCCTTCATGATTTGTGACATGTGTTCTGCCTGAGAGATGATCTGCTTGCTTCTTCTGACATTTAGATTCATATTTTCCAAACTTTTTTCAGTAATAGCATTGTATGCTTGATTTGTCATTTGATTTTCTCCCTCTGCCTCTTTGAGGCTGGAAATTCTGATGCTGGATGTGTTGTTTGTAACCTTGGAAATTATGATTCTGGTGTTGTTGTCTATGAACTTCATTTGAGTGAAAGTTACTTGTAATTATCCCTCTTCCTTGGTGACCTATTCCTCTTCCTCTACCTCTCCCTTTGTTGAAGGAGAATTGAGTTTTGAAGGCATTGGCGATCGACTTATCTGTGGGATGTAGTCTGGTCTCATGTGTCAACAGGGAACCCATCAGTTCATCTGTTGAAAGTTTTGATAGATCCTTGCATTCAAGGATTGTTGTAACAACCATTTAGAATTTATTTGGTAAACTTTTGAGGAATTTCTCAACAATACGTTGATCAGGGATGGCTTCACCAGTCAATCTGATCTGGTTTACAATTCTCGTGACTCTCGTCATAAACTGATCAACATTTTCAGACTTTGTCATTTTTAAAGTCTCAAAGTGTGTCCTCAAGGTCTACAGTTTGACTATTTTGACCCTTTCATTTCCTTGGTAGGTTGATTTAAGGATGTCCCAGGCCTGTTTTGAAGTAATAACGCCTGTGATTTTTGAGAAAATCGAGTCATCCACTGAATTTTGAATCCAAAATTTTGCCCTATTTTCTTTGTTCCTTTGTGTTGCCTGAGCATTTCTCTATTGGTTGGTCATGGTAGCAAGGTCTGCTACAGCTGGTTCCACATATCTAATATCCATTGGATCCCACCACTCTTGTGCTTGTAAGAAGGATGTCATTCTAAGAAACCAAAACTCATAATTCTTTCCAAGAAGAATCAGTCCTTGAGTTTGTCCTAAATTGCTCGATGTGGAAAATTGATAACAAATAATTGTTTAAAGATTTGTGTGCTTACTTATTTCCTGCACGTAGAAGGAGGTCTGTGAAGTTCTCTCAGTGACTTCAAAGCGAAAAAAATGGTGTAGACCACTTATTTGACTTCGATCTGGCTGGATCTAACTGTCCAAGCATGAGATTTATAGATTCAGATCTCTTAGGTCTGTTGTTTAGAAACTATAACACTACAACAACTATAGCCCCTCTAATGGCAGAATAGGGATTTGTGAGTTTACTCGAGAGCCTAATTTCGCGTATTCGGGCTTGGGGTCCTTTTACAGCTCTTAGTCACAAAACTCACGAAGTGCCGAATTGCGAATTTTCGAAGCATCCAACGGTCCTTAAGTCTTAGAAAACGAACAGCTAAGAACTTAATTTTGGAATCCCTAGCTTTGGTAGTTCTTCTTCTTTGCAACCTTTGCACGAAGATCACCAAATTTGCGAAATTTGAAAACAATTGGCTGTTAAAACATGCACACCTTTTCTTGATCTGACAGTTGTTGTAGCTCTCGCCTTGATCTGATAGTTGAAACTCGTTCGTCATTTATGCGCTTTCCTCATCCTTTATGAGCTTGATTAATGGCTCAAATCGGTTAGAAGGATTGATCTTATGGTTGTGTCTTCTTGTCCTTTTCTTATTTAGCGTGTCCTCTGCTACTTCTACAAAGACTTTCTCATGAAGAAGGAAATTTGCGAATCTTTCATGAATTCTTTAAATAATTCACGTATTCTTTAATTGTTTCTGCCCTCTACAACTCTGCTTCATGAATCTTTCACGAGTCTTTAAATGCTCATGATTATTTCAAGCATATTGCGCTCTGCTTCCTCGTGTTTTCTTTCTGCAGTTATCTTTTGAGCGCACAGTCGGATTGCGAACTGTTCTCTAAGCTTTGTGAAGAATCTTGCGTCTATGTGCTCTCATTGTTCTGCACTTCTTAAGATCGGGCTGCTCTCCAGACTCTATGAAGAGGCTTACATCTGAAGCTCTGATACCATGATAAAATGAGAAGAAGAGAATATAGAGAAAGAGCAGAGAAAAAGTAGTATTGAATATATTCAATATATGAGAAAAGAGTACATGAGAAAAGGGAAAAGAGTTGAGATAAATAGCCTCAAGCAAATCAAGAACATAAAGAACCGAGTGTACAACTGTCTAGGACAACTGGCAGTTTACAGTCACACTGTTGAGGTTACATTAGATTTACTTCAGATAGTCTGGAGAGCAGCCCGATCCTAAGAAGCACAGAGCTTAAACTGTCAATGAGAGCATGGGACGTAGATTCTTCACAAAGCTTGGAGAGTAGTCCGCTAGTCTGCTCAAAAGATCGTTGCAAACAACAAGTGCGAGGAAGCATAAGTTGTAGAAGGCAGAAACAATAAAGAATCGTGAGCATTTAAAGATTCATGAAAGATTCACGAAGCAGAGTTGCAGAGGGTAAAAACAATTAAAGATACGTGAGTTCTTTACAGAATTCGTGAAAGATTCATGAATTTCCTTCTTCAGGAGAAAATGTTTGCAGAAGTAGCAAAGGACACGCTAAAGAAGCAAAGAACAAGCAGATGCAACCGTAAGATTGGTCCTGCTAACCGATCTGAGCCATTAATCAAGATCAGAAAGGACAAGGAAAGCACAAAAACAGTGAACGTGTTTCATCCATCAGATCAAGGCGAGAGCTACAACAGTCGTCAGATCAAGAAAAGGTGTGCATGTTTTAACCACCAAAGGTTTTCAAATCTCGCAAATTCGGTGATCTTCATGCAAAGGTTGCAAAGCAGCAAAAAACTTTAAACCCGGGATTCCGAGGTTAATATCTTAGTCGTTTGTTCGCTAAGGCTTAAGGACCGTTGGATGCTTCGAAAATTTGCAATTCAACACTTCGCGAGTTTTGCGACTAAGAGCGGTAAAAGGACCCCAAGCCTGAATAGGCGAAATTGATCACAGCCATCCATCAACAGGGGACACGTGGCAGAGATCCACGTACATTGACTGTTTTACATTTTATATTTTTATTTTGGCATTTCGCAGAATGGGAGAATGGAGGAAAAATCATTCGACTTCATGATACGCGAAATCCTGATACACAAAATATCGACAAGATCTGGACCACTAGATCCATAGGAGGGTGAACCGTTGGATTTGGGGCGCTCCAAAATGTTGGAACTTCGGGAGTCAGGAATGTGAAGGAGTTTGTGACTTGGAGATCGCAAGTCACAAAATCCTGACATCCTCGAAACCATCCATTGGAAGGGATGCATGGCGAGCATTCAGCACTTCGTTGACTTGCGACTCGAAGGAGTCAACGAGCAGAGTTTAAAGAACCTACAATACATGAAATCGAAAAATAATCGCAGTCGTTGATCGAGGAGAGATCTGGACCATCGATCCAGTGCCATCGCAATTTCTGCTACTGGAAAATCAGAGGCCAGAGTTCAGTGAACTCGCAATACGTGAAACTCCGATGTGACTTGAGTGGTCAGATCATAGATCTCCAGGGGAAATTGAGACCGTCGATATCTTATTACTCTTCGAAGGTTCGCGAATTAGGAGGTTTGTGAGGAAAGGAATAATTTGTGGTCGTTGATCTTAAATCAATGAGGATCGTTGATCCTTGAAGCAATTTCGCAATTCGGCTATTCAAAGTAACACCTTCATCGTCGAAACGCAAAGTCCCGAAACGCAAAAACCTGAAGCGCCTAGTTTTTCCACCCATGGTCACATGAGAAGCTAAACCTCAAACTTTCTTTGGCTCTTGAGTAAACTTAGAAAGCCCTACTCTGCCATTAGAGGGGCTACAGTTGCTAAAGAACAGAGCTCAGAGCTCTGAATCAACACATCTTGTGCTTAGATAGTCAGATCTAGTGAGATCGAAGCTAAAGAAGTGGTCTACACCAAGTTTTTTGGTATGAAGTTACTGCAAGAACTTCGTAGAGTTGGTTTTACGCACAGGAAACAAGCAAGAACACAAGTATTTAAACAATTCTTTGTTGTCTAATTTTTTTTCTTTCTTCAAATATGGCCACCTCGAGTAATTTAGGACCAACTCAAGGACAAATTCGTCTTGGAAAGAATTATGAGTTTTGGTCTCTTAGAATGAGATCCTTCTTGCAAGCACAAGAGTGCTAGGATCTAGTGGATCTTGGATATGTGGAACCAGCTGCAGTAGACCTTGCTTCCATGACCAACCAACAGAGAACTGCTTAGGCAACACAAATGAACAAAGAAAATATGGAAAAATTCTGGATTCAAAATTCAATGGATGACTTGATTTTCTCAAAAATCGCAGGCATTGTTACTTCAAAACAGGCCTGGGACATCCTTAAATCAGCCTACCAAGGAAATGACAGGGTCAAAATAGTCAAACTGCAGACCTTGAGGACGGATCTTGAGACTTTAAAAATGACAGAATCTGAAAATGTTGATTAGTTTATGACCAGAGTCATGGGAATCGTGAACGAGATCAGATTGATTGGTAAAGCCATCCCTGATCAATGCATTGTTGAGAAAGTCCTTAGAAGTTTACCAATGAAATTCAAAATGGTCATTACAACAATCCTTGAACCCAAGGATCTGCCAAATTTTTCAATAGATGAATTAATGGGCTCTCTGTTGACACAAGCGACTAGACTGCATCTCACAGATGAGTCAATCACCAATGCCTTCAAAACTTAATTCTCCTTCAATAGAGGGAAAGGCAGAGGAAGAGGCAAAGGTCACCAAGGAAGAGAGAGGATTACAAGTAACCATCACACAAGTGGAGGTCACAAACAATAGAACCAGAATCAAAATTTCCAAGATCACAAACAACAGAACCGGAATCTAAATTTCCAGCCTCAAAGAGGCAGAGGGAGAAGATCATATGACAAATCTAGCATACAATGCTATTACTACAAAAAATTTGGACACTATGAATCTGAATGTCGGAAGAAGCAAGAAAATCAACTTTCATGAAAGCACATGTCTCAAATCATACCGGAGAAACCTCAGAAGGTATGTTTATCTCATGTCACAGGACTGAAGAACAACATAAAAATCTTTGGTTGTTGGACAATGGTTGCAGTAATCACATCACAGGCAACAAAGATTTACTTTCATGCATTGATTCTTCAATTTCCTCTAATATTACACTTGGAAATGATTCCTTAGTCAAAGTTCAAGGAAACGTAATTGTACCTATTCTTACTATACAAAATGTATAGAGAGACATACACAATGTCTATCATGTTCCAGATCTGAAACATAATCTGTTAAGTGTAGGAAAACTCATTGAACATGGCTATAAGGTAATTTTTGAAGGAGCATCATGCAAGGTATATGATAAAACCCTCAGCAGAAAATTGATTTCTGAAATCCACATGACTCAGAATAGGATGTTTCCCCTGACCCTCAGAACTGCAAATCTCATCAAAACATATGCACAAAGTGCATCCACCCCAAATGAAACCTTACTTTGACATACAAGATTTGGAAATCTACCCTTTCAAAGTCTAAGTCTTCTACATAAGCACTCCATGGTCAAAGGTCTACCTATTTTCAAAGAGCAAAATCTCCCATGTGAGTCTTGCATTTTGGAAAACATAAGAGAACTAGTTTTCCAAAGTCATCCACTCAAGCCAAACAACAGTTAGAACTGGTTTACACTGACCTATGTGGACCAATGCAAACAGATTCAATAGGTGGTAGTGTTTACTTGAAAATTTGGATCTATTTTCTTAGACACAAGTCTGAAAATTTTACAAAGTTCAAAGAATTCAAAAGAATGGGAAATATGTAAAAACAATCAGGTCAGATGGAAGAGGAGAATACAGCTCCAAATAATTTTCAAATCACAAGGAATCATCATGACCTAGTATACTCCACAACAAAATGAAGTGGCTGAAAGAAAAAACCAGGCAATAATGAACATGGCAAGAAGCCTACTCAAAGAAAAATGTCTGTCAAATACGTTTAAGGCTGAAGCAGCAGCATGCTCAACTTATATCCTAAATATATCTTCAATCACCTCAAATACACTTCCCATCACCATGATCACCGATTGAGGGCTGGTAGAGCAGATTCCCTTGGGTTCCTTTAGCCACCGTTCATCTCCGGCCGACTTTCCAGACTCTTTTACTCGTATAAAAAAATGACCATAAAGGCAATCGGTGATCATGGTGATGGGCAGCATGGAGATGAAGGGCTCATCCTATAGATTGGACAGCCTGTCTCGGATATAGTTGGGACCGCCCTATTTCCCCACCATGGATGGAGAAAAGGCTTTTCTGGGTGAATATACTTCTGCAGATTTATATGGTGGAAATTTTCTTACTCTACGTACTTATTTATCTCTTATCGTTGAATTCTTATTTGTCCAGAATTATAATTAACAATAATATGTGAGTATAACTATAGTTATACATAGTTCTTCATTCCAGTTCCCTGAAACATAGTATGTGCAGCATTTCCTCGAATGCTTCTAGGACCTTCATGGAATCCTTCACTTCTAGGACAGATCAGCCTTACGGAAAGGGTTGTTTCTAAACCAATAACCAATCCAATAAATATCATATCAGAGATGGGAAGGTCATTGTATATCAATACTTCCAGATCGTTAAGTTTACGTTAGTTGTACATCAATATTTCCCAATTGTTATGCCAGCGTTAATTGCATATCAATACTGCCAAATTGTTATTCCGGGGTTAATTGTATATCAATGAATTCTTTTATCAATATTGTGAAATAATTGTGGATACTTAAATGTTTAGACTTACATTTGTATGTTCATGATTTGATATATTTTATAAGATTGTTATAACATTATTATTTTGCAAAAATCAACAATCAGGCTAGACAGTGCGGTGAAATTTCTTATCAAACATATGATCACTGGTTTACATATTCAAACTAGAGGAAGCTAAGATTGAAGCAGCGTTAGAACTTAAAAAAAATATTAAAAAAAAAAAAAAAAAAAACCTCAGCTGAGTTGAAAAGAAAATTGAAGTATATACAATCTGCATATAAAGTATATACAATTTGAGCGAGTTTAATAATTAACAACTTTACTTCCAAAAGATTAGATATGTATAACCCATCTAAATTATTTCTGTTATTAACTGTAGATTTACTAGAGCTTTTATTATTATTATTATTATTAATTAGGCTCTTTTCCTTGATTGTGCTGGTTTTTTTTGACTACGTAGGTATTTATCAAGAAATAATTCAGTTTTACAATGACGTGGTCATTTGGCCATTTTTAGGGTTTCTTACTCCTCGTGAGTTTATTAGAACGACAATTTTTATTTTTTTTAATTGCGTGTCTGAGAAAGATAAGCGCATTCTGGAATTTGGGTAGCTGCAGCCCAAGTATTGAAACTCAAAGTCCGACTGATCTAAATTTTCCATGGGTCTCATCTAAGATCAGAACAGAAATACAAAGTTGAAATAATGCATTGCGTATGCTCAGTAATGAAATATTTCTATTATACATAACTGATTTTTATTAACATTTTTCTTTCCTTTATGATATCTTGATTTATTTCATACACATGGCTGCTGGGGAATCTTTTTAAATTCTGTGATAGGAATGTTAAAACTAAAACGAAAACCCGGTGATGAAGAAGGAAAAGCATCATAAGAAAATGGAGTATTCACACTGGTACTGTATAAGTTTCTTATTTCTAAATTTATTGGTGACTACATCAATTGTTTTAAATGATGAAAGGTATTAAGTATTTTGTAAAATCTGAATTCCTGTAATGTGTTATGCAGTAGGAGAAACATCGCCCCAGGCACAAGATAGAAGGGTAGATAGCTTTGTTATGTAGTAAGAGAAACATCGCCCCAGGCACAATATAGAAGGGTAGATAGTTTTACTGTTATCAAAAGATTTTCACATTTACCTGATTTCATTATCAAATTACCCGGTTAATGTCGCCACGTTATCTTTCGGTTATGATCTATCAAATTACAGCATCGCCTAGTTAGTGCTAATTTTTTAATTTGGATTTAAGTTTTAATATAAAGTAATCTGTAGCAATACAATTGAAGGAAAACTAACGTCCTTTACTTTCCTGAATTTCACTTAAAATCAAATATATTTATGCACACAAGGTGCAGATGATGCAACCAAGAGATTTTGTTACTATTGAGAGTGAGGGATAAAATCAAATATATTTATGCACACAAGGTGCAGATGATGCAACCAAGAGATTTTGTTACTATTGAGAGTGAGGGATCTGACTCTAAGATGTTAGAAATTTTCAGGGAATTAATATGATCATTTTGTAATTATTGCATCTTAATTACTACATCCATATCTCTATATATATGGAACATGCCCAGATAGTGACATATCAGAGGAAACGTGAATAAAAGTTGTTGCCAAACATGCCCAGATAGTGACATATCAGAGGAAAAGTGAATAAAAGTTGTTGGCAAGCTTCCGATTTTATGAACCAGAAGCTTCATATATGCTCCCACCATCCTCGAATCATTCCTGGGGACGTTCTCCAGCTAAAATTCCGCCAAGCTCCAATCGAAATGCCCGAAATAGATTTCAGAGATGTTGGTAGTAGTTTCCTTGGAACAGAATATAGATTTCGAAATGCCCGAAATAGATTTCAGAAATGTTGGTAGTAATTTCTTTGGAACAGAATATAGATTTGACGGAAATAGATTTCAGAGATGTCGGTACTAGTTTCCTTGCAACAGAATAAGAATATATATAATTATTTTATTCTATTAATTTAACTTAATCTTGTTATCTCTCAACCACTTTTATTTATGTGGTTGTATTAGTATACTGCTGGATCCATTTATTTATAACAGGCATTTAAAAATTATTTATGTGGTTGTACTAATATACTGCTCGATCCATTTATTTATAACCGACACGAAATCTTTTAATATTTTTCTCTTCCAAAGTGCTTGACAAGTTGTGCTTGTAGCTCTGACATATTTTGTTTCTGCTGAAGTAAGAGTCATTATGGGTTGCTTTCTTGATGTCCATGATACTATACATTTTCCAAAATGAAAGTTGTACTCAAAGGTACTTTTCCTATCATCTATGTTGCCTCCACAATCATTGTCAGTGTATCTTGATAAAAGCTTGTTTCTAAGAATTGCAGGTGCAAAAACAGCAATTCCTGGAAGACTCTACAAGAAGCTTACCAAGGGAGTGATTGTTGTAATTGTTAATGCGGAAAACACAATTACCAATAAGACAAAC
>JASDQU010240185.1:0-14239 GCA_032191745.1 Picea mariana
ATGATAAGTAATCTTTACATTCTATACATTATCATACATATGAGCTCCACCTCATTGTGAGGCTACAACCTCTATTTTGCAAGATGCAACTTGCTGAGAGCACCAACTCTTTGTTTTCTCTGGCACCTACTAGAATGAAGCACCAACTCCCTGGTTTCTCTAGCACCCACTAGAAGGAAGAACCAACTCCCTGGTTTCTCTATCACCCACTAGAAGGAAGCAACAACCACTTAAGTTTCCCAGCACCAACTGGATGGAAGCACCAACTTCCAGTCACACAGGCACCAACCTGTAAAATAGAGAACAACAGTTCTCCCTTGCACCACCCTGCCACCCTAGTTTCTCTGGCTGCAACTAGATGGAAGCTACAAATCCCTATGTTGAAGCACCCACCTGAACCTTTGAGGACAACAGTCCTCCCTAGAACCTCCCTACCACCCTGAAATATCCATATTTGCTACTGAAACTTATTATAGTGATATAATGTTCATCAATGGCTTACCAGTCTCATCACTGTTCTGCTACACTGCTCTTCTCTACTTGCATCAGTGTCTTCCTGTACCCCTTCCTTACGCTTTATGTTCTTCTGCCTTTTATTCTCTGTGCTCCATGTCCCTTCTATGCACCATTCCTATTCTGTGCATTTCAGCTGTTGCACTCTGCCTCCTTCTACACACCTGAATGACTCTCAATAACACCCAATCTCTTCTCTATTCTGTGTTTTTATTCTCTCTGTGCATCTTATGCATCCTCTATTCACAATGATTTTGCATGCTCTCCCCATGTTGAGTGCTCTTCCTGATCATCATTGCAACTCTTCATCTTCTTTGGCGATTAAACCCATGCATCCATCATCACTAGGTGTTATGCCAAGATTCCTTAGCCTCTCCAGCAATCGAGACTCTTCATCTTCTCTGTCACAGTCGAGCTCATTCCCTCTGTTGTAGTTCCAGGCTCCAATGGTATTAAATATGTCAATAGCCTCTATGAACAGTCTTCATGCCACTGGAATATTCTTCAAGACTCTTCATATTCTCTAGCAATCACCCTGAAGTCTCTTCTAGTCCTCTGGCAGAAACCATCAATCGTTTCTAGCAGTTACACTGTGAACCTCCAAGAAAATGCATCCGCAACTGAATCGCCAACCATCCAAGAACCATGATTCGGTTCTACTAATTGAATCATAACTGAACAATTAATCATGAAGAGAAACAATAGCCCTTTGATCAGATTTGCAAGTATCCAACACCGTTGGATTACAAGCATAGGGTCTCGTGTTGATTTCGCCATTTCGCATTTCGGCATTTCGACAATTCTTGTGATGAGATATATTGACGCTCCATGTCACGATCCCCGAAACTCTGAAAAAGGAGCTTAGTTGGACTAGCTCCTTCCCTTCTCATGACCATCGGTGGTGACCAGGCGCTTATCCACAAAGAACTTCGCAATTTGCAACTTTAGGACGCTTGTGATGAAGGGTCTTGACTCTTCATGTTGTGATCGCTGAAACTTCAAAATGGAGTTTAGCTTCACTATATTCTTCCCCTCACATGACCATTGATGGTTACTACAGCCTACACCAAAAATGTGTTTTTCGCATTTCGACATTTCACAATTTCGCATGTCGCAAATTCTTGTTGCGAGGTATCTCGACTCTCCAAGTTGCGATCTCCGAAATGGAGTTTAGTTGTTAGTGCCTTCCTCCAACTCTCGACGATGTGACCATAGCCTATGACGAATCACTAATCATTTGAGTGCTTCACTCTTCAAATCAACAGTCCACGATCTGTGGTGATCGGATGGCTATCCTCCGCCCCAGAACTTCAGCTTTCGGGACTTTGGGGGAGAGTTGATTCTAAAACTCCCAAAACTAAATTCCTGTAATGACGTCACTCAATGACGTGTCGTTATCTGTGTGTCTACCACGTGTCACTTAGAATTGTGATTTCCAGGTTCCTAAAATGCAAAATCAACTTGACACGTGTCCTTATATGATTGCAACATGTGTCCTTTCTGACATAGGCTGCCACCTATCCTTGATGACATGGTCTACCACATTAACCTCCTGGGTCTGACAACCCAGATTTATCCTTGATCCAATGACTAGGATTATTTCATGATTTCACATATCGCGAGTTCGAGAGGTTAGGGAACCCCGTTCCTTTGATCTTTGATTTCTCGGTCTGCAAAACTTTGAAATGGAGTCTTTTTTGATGTGCCTGTTTTGGGAGTTTGACATTTCACATTTCGCAACTTCGGGACCCCTATGATGAAGAGTCTCGACTCTTGACTCCTCTAACTCCTAGTATCTGAAACTACGAAATAGATTCAGATCAATAGTCCACAATCTTGATGATTCAACGGTCCAGATCTTTTTGGGATTTTTCATATCGTGAGTTCTTACCGTGAGTTTCTTCCTTGACTCCTCCAACTCCCAGTACCTGAAACTCTGAAACGTCGTGGTTTTAACTTTCGTGATTTCATCATTATTGTCGTGAGTTTCCTTGACACCTCCAACTTCTAGTATCTGAAACTCCGAAATGGAGTTAGATCAACGGTCCATAATCTCCCTTTGATCAACGACTCAGATTAAGTTGTGGTTTCACATTTCACGATTTTGGCATTCTTGTCGTGAGTGTCCTAGACACATCCAACTCCTGGTATCTGAAACTCCGAAATGGAGTTAGATCAATGGTCCATGATCTCCCTTTGATCAACAACTCAGATTAAGTCATGGTTTCACATTTTGTGATTTCATCATTCTTGTTGTGAGTGTCCTAAACACCTCCAACTCTCAGTATCCGAAACTCTGAAATGGAGATTAAGTCGTGGTTTCACATTTCACGATTTTCTATCATGAGTTGCTTCCTTGACTCCTAGAGTTTACACTTATGAATGGGATCCAATGATCACTTGTTGAACTTGCCATTGCCATGCCATTCTCCTTCGCTGCTGGTCATGATCTTTGCCATCAATGACAAACACACATACTCTGCACTATCTCTTATGATCTTATTGAGCTTGCTCTGCTGCGTCTTGCTCTTTTGTGTCTTCCCAAAATACTTCTAGTTCCCGCCTGGCACATTCTTCCTGTACTTAAGCCATCATCGTTTTTGTACTTTCCATCAATGACAAGAATACGTTGCCTGTAAAACATGCCAACAGAGTAGCGTTCTACTTAGGTGAGTGTTTGTTATCATGGCTAAGAAAGAAACAATCATCAATATCTCTATCTACAACCAAAAAAGCATTCTGTGGTTTTCTCCTAATTTTGGTTTCCACGTAAAACACTGGTGTACTATGTATGTGTGTGATTGTTTATTTCTTACTGCTCATTATTGGATAATAATTCTACATTGATATAACATTTGAAGAAAAAGTATTATAATTATGCTATTAATGATTCACCCCCCCTCTTAGTAATCCAACAACACTTTGACCAAGATACCTAGTGGCCAAATTTAAGACATCTACCTAGGTGGAAATTGCGGGCTGCAATTGCACCTTGATCAGATTTTGTGTGGCTATTAAGAAATATCGCCAACTTTTTCGGGATATGCACCCTCTACCCCTCATTATAACTGATTATTTCATCCTTCACTAGTTCCTCTTCTGGTGTCTTCAGACCCCACTACTGAGTTCTCTTGGAAGGTTCAGTTCTATTTGAGAGGAAGGACGATGTGTATTTTAGGACATAACTATTTGTTTTATTTTTTCTCCCATGCGGAAAAAATCCACCTGCCCACATGTATTCTTATTTACAGTTGATGATGCTCATTTGATTACATGCAATTATGAGTTATATTGCAAAGGTCCAAATTATACAAGTCTCTTGTTCATTTATTTCTCTCATCACCATTTTGCACACATTCACTTTTCTAGTTGGACATCATAGGGGACCCACAAAATCCCCGTCATTCCAGACTTGTAGAATCTCCCTCCTATTTTAGGAGGAGTTTATAGTCTTTCCAACTCACCAGCTAAACCATCTCACACCCCCGTGAGTTCCACCATTTTGGGATCAACTTTTCTTGGTTCCACTTTACTTGGGCCAACGTCCCAAAGCCATCCATCCACTAGCTCTCCATCCCAAGGATGTAGGGGGAAAACTTATTCTCAAGGGAGAAGTAAAACCCCATCAAACCCCCCTAAAGGGTCAGGTCTAGTACCTGCTCACACCATGGCTAGAACTAATTCTCCATCACCAGCCCCCATGCCATATTTGGCATCTCTCAACATTCCTAGTTTGAGTAAACTCATGAATGATCCTATATTACATCTTCCCACATGGCCCAATATGCCTACCAAACTACCTTCAAATATTCCCAAATTTGAAGGAAAATAGCCGGAAGATCTCACCAACCATGTCATGACCTTCCATTTATGGTTCTCTTCAAACAAAATCATGGATGACTCCATCTGCTTAAGGTTTCTAATGAACACTCACTAGTCCATCAGCCAAATGGTATGTGGATGAAAAATCAGGGTCCCACGTGACTTTTGAATCCTTGGAAAAAGCATTATTGACCTTTTTTCAACTACCATTTCATCATGATAGTGGTCTAGAACTTCTCTCTGAGTGAAAAAAAACCTTAGCTATGCATATTTCCGACCACATTCATGAATGGCATCGGTGATGTAGTTTATGTAATGTAGAAACCACCAAAGAACAACGTCTCAATTGGTTTCTAAAATCACTTGTCTCTATACTTTCCAAAGATGTGGCATCCACCTTTCCCCAAACTGAGGAGGAATCCATCAGCAAGGCTCAACAGTTCGACCTCATTTATGTTCAGTTGGATTACTTATTCATAGTAATACCTAATGCACCGAGACCCATATCATTTGGCCAAGAAAAACTTGGGATGTCTCACGCAACGAATGGGTTCATTGGTACCATGACACACCACAACCCGTACATCCAACCACCACCTATGTATGGTACACCCCAATATTTGTCAATATATGGAGGGACATATTATTACCCTCCTCTCCCTTACCAACAACCATATCTTGTTGCTCCCCCTCCACTCATGAGTAGTCCCTCGTCGACACCCATTATGCGCCCGACTTCTCAACCAAGTTTAGGTTCCCTGACTTCTCAACCAAGTTTAGGTTCCACCTCTACCTAAGCATATAACCTAGGAACTATTGAAAATGATTCTCCTTCCTATGTGCTTTATGAGTCGTTGCCACAAAAAAATCCATATTTTCCATTTCTTGGTCCTCCACAATCGATTGCTCCTCCACATCGAAAACCAAACTTTGTTGTTAACTTTGTTCATCCTAGCTCTCCCATTTAGAAATTTCATAATTTTGTACAGTTGAATATGGAAAATCCATCCGATCAGTCTAATAATTCCAAGAATAAAGGAAAAAACTGAAACAATAATTACCCAGAACTAGGGGGAAATAACCCCGAACAAAACCAACCTATTGGGGGAAACTAGAATAAGGGTAACCATAGCCCCCCAGGGGACAATAACAACAAACACCAAGGGAGGAACAAAAACAACAACCTCATGACCAAATTCCCTTGCACTCTTTTCGGTGAGCATGGACATTACACTCACCATTGCCCCCAAATTGTTGACCTCAAACGAATTAAATAATCCATGAGCACGCCACATCCTCCAGCGTCGCCTGCCCCTCTAGAGGTGCCTAAATACTATTTGAAATAACCACCCCTAGCCATGTTGCAAAAACCTATTTCACACCAAGGTCTGATGAATACCCAATAGGAGGTACATCCTGCCCCACCACAAATTGGACAGTATCAAAACCTTGGGAATCCGGCAGATCAATATCCTCCTCACTAACGAAGAAGAAATTATTTCACAGATGCTCGGTCATCAATACAATGAACCCTATGAATATACTCCCACCAATTTGGAAGTAGCTCTAGCTATATCCATACAACCCTTGATGATTCCACACCCTAACACTGCACCCCCCATTCGTATCCCTTGCATTCCGTTATGATGAAATTTCAACAACCCTCGGGCTAGGGAAGCAAGCAATTACAATTTGTTTGATGACTTGGAATAGTCCCCTACAACCATGTATATTTTGGAGTTCCTCCAAATCTATCCAACTTAATGAAAATCCTTACTTTCCTACTTGGGGGAATTCGATCTAGTTGATACTAGACTCATCACAATTGATCTAGGTAGTGTGGAACCTCGTCTCCCCACTTTGGTATCTTTTCAAATACCAATCAAGATTCAGAACATCATGGTTCATCGATGTATGATTGATGAAGGTGTATCCACATACATCATGCCCAAAAATGTATGGAATAAACTTGGCTCCCCTGAGCTAGTACCATCCACCATCACTTTAAGATCTTATGATTGTCGACCATCCTCCCCTGAAGGGATCTTTCAAAATTTCCTTATCGAACTCGAGGGAAAAACCATCCTCGTCAATATTTAGGTTATCTATGCCCTTCTCGATTACAATATCTTGTTTAGATGTAGCTACATGTATGTTATGAAGGAAGTGGCCTCTTCTATGTTTTTAACAATGAAGTTCCACCATAACAGGAAAATAATCACCATCGACCAAGTTTCACATTACGAGCCTAACCACTTTTCCAACATCGATAACATCCTGGCTCTTGTTCGCACTAGTTCTTATGCTTATTCACTCATTGATATGGCCCCAGAATTTTCAAGGACCCATCATTGTTGGGGGTATACCATGGAGCACCACCACTCATACACCCCTCAGCACAAGTGTGTGTCGTATCTTCTGATAGAATTGACACCGAAGACACCATTCCTCCGACTGAGGCCTCTCCCCACCTTGACATCCCACTAGTTGAAGAAATTCTACCTCAAGGATTACCTGAGAACTCTACTACACCACTTATCCCAGATTTCACCCTACCCCAGGGGAAATCACGGTTTGCGAGACAATCCCCCAAGCCATCACTCAAATTTTCTTCTTCTACCTCCCACCGGGAGTACAAGCATTTAAGGTAGCCACAACACTTACCCTTCCCAACATGCTTCTTGCCATCCTTGTATGGTATCTACACCCACCTACAATGGTTCCACAACCATCTCTCGCTCCTCAGTCATAGGGAATCCTAATGCAGATTCAAGTAATAACCTTGACCACACAACCCTCACCCCCAATTACCAGCACTACAGCTAGAGCTAGGGGCATATGGAAGAATAAATATCCCACCGCTCCACTTCCTCCCTGAGTTCAACCCCCTTGTGCACTATGTGAAAGAGAGGGACACTCCACTAATAGATGTTGTTTGCTTCCCAAGTTATGCAATCTGATCCCACTCCCTCAAGCAACCACATCACTCGTCACTTCACCAAGTACCTCTAATACTATCAAATCATCCCCTACTACAGGAAGTAAATTATTTTGAAACAAATTCACTTGTGCCATCTGTTCAGAATATGGCCACTACACTCATCATTTCCTAGATCTCCCTTTGTTTCAACAAACACTAATGGAATTACACCAAAAATTTCAGCAAGATCCCTCTCCACCACCACCTTCAGGTACCCACGTCACTAACATCCATTATGTCTCGACCTTGAGTCCCTGAACAGATGAGATTCCCTTTCTCTCTTTGTGACTCACTAGCTCATTTCACATACCAGTGTCCTTTGATTATTGAATATCGACATTGTCAATTAACCCTTATTCAAAATCATTCGACCACCTCACCTCGTGTGACGTAAGTGACTCCCCCAATCCCTTCTCCAGATACTATTCACATTACCTCCCCTCAACCTGAGTCACTTCCCACCCCTCCATGGTTCATGGATAGACTGTCTGAGGATATTCCCCCAAATCCTCCCAATTCTCCGGTTCATTTACCCCAGGAAATATTACCCCCTACCACAATTTAACCCCCACAGTGCTTGCACATTTTTTTTATGTCAAGCGAACCATCGCAACATGGTTTTGATATCCCCTCTATGTCTTCACCACTTGAGGACAATCTCATGGTGACACTCACCCATGTTACCTCATTGGATCCCATGTATTCTCGCATTTTTCACTGTGAAGAGTATATCCTAGAGGAACTCACTACCCCTGATTGCCCATGGACTGTGCTCCATCATCGAGTGTTTTTTCTCTCACAGGAAGCCTTTGACCCTCCTATCCAAGCCTCTATATGTGAAATTGAACCCAATGATTTTATTTCATCAGGGCATATAGACTGGTTCAACAACCCTATCCCTGCACATGATGCTTTTGAAGAAGGCAACATGGCCAATATCTCCCCCATTGTCAATCAACATTTCCATCAAATTGGGAATCATAGACGAAATCACCATTGGCACCGCTTGCTCCCCTGAGGAACTCACAACTTACAAATATAACTTTCAGGAATACTAGGATATTTTTGTCTAGTCATATACGGAGATGCCCGACCTCGATCCTTCTCTCATCGAACATCACATCGACACATGCCTAGATGTTTCCCTAGTCCGTCAAAAGAAACACCCACTTCAACCATCTAAAGCTGCAGCTATCAAAGCCAAAATTGAAAAGTTACTCACTGCAAGGTTCATATACCCCATCGCATATACCTCATGTGTCTCCAACCCTATCCTCGTTAAAAAAAAACAAGGCACTATTCACATTTGCACCGAATTTCGTGATCTCAACAATTCTTGTCACAAAGACAACTTCCCAACCCCTTTCATCGACCAAATTATCGATGAATGTGCTGGTCACGAGGCCTTGTCCTTCATGGATGGGTTCTCTGGCTACAATCAAATCCAAATCCATCCAGTAGATCAGTACAAAACTGCTTTTACTACCCCATGTGGTATGTTTTATTATCGTGTCATGCCTTTCAAACTCAGAAATGCAGGTGTTACGTTCCAACGGGCCATGAATTATGTTTTCCATGATCTTTCTCGCATCATCCTCGCTTACTTGGATGACCTCACTCCTCGATCCAAGAAACAAACTCAACATTTAGATGACTTATGAGTTGTCTTTCAACGATGTTTCTAGTACAATATCCGCTTGAACCCCCTCAAGTGTGTATTTTTCATCACCGTTGAATGCCTCCTTGGGTTCATATTCTCCCAACATGGCATCACAGTGGACCCCCTTAAGGTCCAAGCTATCACATAAATTCCACCACCTAGGAATTTGCGCCAACTGTAGAGCCTACAAGGAAAAGCCAAATTTTTAGGATTCTTTGTCCCAGACTATGCCACTCGCATGCATGGTTTCCTTTATTTACTACGTCCTGATATCCCATTTCAATGGGATGAACATGCCCAAACTACTTTTTATCACTTAAGAGAAGCATTATCCAATTCCCCTTTGATTACTTATCCAAACTATGATCGCTATTACATCCTCTACTTGTCAGCCTCAACCATCTTAGTAGAAGGAGTCCTCATCCAACTAGGGGATGATGGACGCGAGCATGTTATTTACTACATTAGTAAAAATATTATAGGACCATGCTTGAAATACAATCATGATGAGAAACTAGCCCTCGCAGTTGTCATCACCATTCAAAAACTATGTTACTATATCATTCTTTGCAATAATAAAGTCGTAGCAGATTCCAACCCCATGTAGTACTATCTTAGTCGACGACATATTGATGGAAAATTTTCCCAATGGATTGTAATCCTTTAGGAATACAACCTAGAGTTCTCAACTCTCAAAAGAAATAAAGCATTGGTTCTCACCGAATTCATCACAATGTTTCCCTCAGATGATAAAGGTTCACCCGTCAATACATATTTTCCAAATGAACACCTCTTCTTCATCCCCTCTGAGAACCCCTGGTACAATGACCTTCTCGTCTACCTTCGAACAAAGAATTTTGGGTCTCATCTCTCTCTAGATGATCTTCGATGCATTTTCCATCAGGCCCCTTGGTACCTCCTTATCAGTGACATTTTGTACCAATGTGGGGTCGACACCATACTTTGTCGATGTATGACCATTGTTGAAGCAGACAGAGTCTTGAATGATTTCCATAGCGATGTTTGCGGTGGACACCTCTCAAGTATGTCCACTACCCAAAAAATAATTTGAGCAGGATACTTCTGGCCCACATTGTTTCATGACTACATCCACACTGTCAAGCGATGTGACAAATTTCAGCTTTATGTAAACAAAGCACGATCGCCACCCACTCTTCTACATCCCGTCATCACCCTCGGCCTTTTTTGCAAATGGGGCATAGAATTCATGACTTGTAATCCTCCATCTAGTAATGGACACAAGTACATCATCGTGGCAGTACAATACTTTACCAAATGGGTTGAAGCGATGCATACCTTCAACAATACAGTTGACACAAGAACACGTTTTTTCTTCAACCATGTCATTACTCATTTCACAATTCCACTACAGTTAGTATTTGATCACGGTAAACACTTTGAGAATGATATCTTCGTGGAACTCTCCTCAAAATTAGGCTTATCCCATGATTTTGTGTCCCCATACTACCCCCAGTCCAACGAACAAGTTGACGCTATCAACAAAGTCCTCAAAACCATCTTGCAACATACCATCAACAAATATAAGAACAACTGGCATCATATGTTGTTTTCAGCATTATGGGATTATCCCACGGCAGTCAAAATGACCACTGATTTTACACCATTTCATCTCATCCATGGGATCGAGGCTACCCTCTCCATCGACTGAAAAATTCCTACGTTGCGCACCACCATCGCGCTATTACCTGGCACTGCTTCAATGGAGTAGCGCTTGTTGACCTTAGAGTCATTGGATGAATATCATTGGTCTTCATTACAGAACAATGAGGCAGCTAAAAAATGGTTCAAAGCCACCTTTGACCACCATGTCAACCTTCTCTCATTTAATGAAGGAGATCTCGTCCTAGTCTATGATATCGCTCACAATACTCTCGATCATGGGAAATTTGAATCATTATGGCATGGAACCTAAATTTTCCAACACTACCTCACTAAAGGTGCATACATCCCGGCCTCTCCAGAAGGAAATCCTCTCAAAGAACCCATCAATGAGTTGTACTTAAATAAGTTGTATGCCTAAGCGTAGTCATCCTCAACTAGGATTTTTCTTTGTACACATTTGTACATTTTTTAGTCTTGTTTTTTACCTCCACGCCTCATGTATGATATACCATCCATTTTATTGACATATGAATCCTCCATCAGCTTGCCACATTGGTTTCACTAATGGTGCTATCCGTTGGACACAGAATCTCTCTTCAGCTTCTTGGGCCCTCTATACCCCCTCACATGAACTACTCCACTCTAGGGACATATGTTTGGGCTTAGCCACCAACAACCAAGAACAATGCATAGCCATTATTGGTCCCCTCACCAAGGCCAGTCACGACCATATTCGTCACCTTAGAGTCTTATTAGATTCCCAACTTGTCATCCTACAACTCAACAATGTGTATCATGTCCCCGATCCTTGCCTCTTTTGCAAATACCTGCAAATTAGACTCTTAGCTCGAAACTTTGATTCAATTACATTTACACATATTCCATGACAATTTAATCAAATAGAAGATAACATGGCTAACCTAGTCTTATATTGGCATTTAGCACATCGAGACATCATTACATATACATAAATCATCCACCATTGGTCACCGCATATAGATTAGACATCATAAACCATCACAACTATCAACACATGTAAACGTCACAAAGATCCAAAAGATGTATATCCATATATATATATATATCGGTCAAAGTACCATAAATTTTTACAAAAGTACAACATATAAATCGTACGTAGGAAAGTAAGTCCCCTCACCCCTATAGGTACAAAATGGGTACCCCTTACCCTATACAAAATAGGTATCAACTACCCTGTATAAAATGGGATCGCAGGCCTATATAAATAAAAAGAACAAAAGTGACACTCATGGTGCCCCTAGAGCTCCCCCATCAAGTCCTTTGTTAGCAGGAGGCACCCCACCAGCTGGGGGTCCTCCAGGTCTATTGGAGTGTTGAAAAATCATCGTTTCCCCCGCTACAACCTCCTAGTGGATAAAGGTTTGCCACTATTCTAGAATACCCACACAATGCTTCAGGACTCTCTCATCCTCAATGTGGGACCACATGCACTCTGACACACCCTGCAACACCTTGTCAAACTGACGACGTATATCCTCCATCCCCCCATTGGCCTCTACCTACGGTGCATGCAATGACCCCACACCTAGATCATTGAACCTGCATCTATGGTTGGTCCTCGCCTCATCTGTTGGCCTCACAACAACATCATCCCTCCTACTTCTCTCTCCTACCTATAAATCTGCCCACAATAATCTCATTAACCCCTAGAGAACAGACTCTCCAAACATCTCCACATCTCGGCCTCGAGGCCCCACGTATGAAAACACAAAAACAACGATAGAGTCAACATCCATATATATATAAACATATGCTACACTATCCAAATCACAAACCATAAATACACTGACATACCTCTCTGGTCCGAGACCTCTCCACGAGGCAACTCCATGTATAGTTCGTGTCGGAAATCCATCCCACCATACGTAAATCAAAGTATAATATGTGGCATGTGAGGCCACACATGTACCAACATGGCCGTAAAGTAGTGGCCACCCTCTCCCCCTCTGTGTCGTGCCAAAATCTAAACCCATCGCATCATTTGTGATTCCTGCGGCCTTGCAGGCCGCAACAAAACCATAGGGTGCAACATGGGCACCGTCTCTAGAAACCATGCCACCGATATAGACCCAAAGTAAAACTCACCAAAGTCAGTGGTCTGACAACGGTGAATTTTCCCTATCATCTTAGCATGCAACATCATCCACCAGGAAAAATAGTCCCCATCTAGGACCCTCTGCATAATCCTCATCTGACCTCCATAAATCCCCTAAGTCACTAAGGATCCACATATCCTCACAATCATAGTCATGATGCAATGATGAAAAAGAGCATCCATTGCCTCAATACGGACAATCAAACCTGACATTGGGTTCGGCCCTGTACAGTAGAGTTGTGCCATGTTTATCAACCGCACATCCTGCGACAGCTGGGGGTCAGTAGGCAAGGAACTTCCCCGAAAGGGGAGCCCCATCAAAAAGTAAACATCCTCAACCTCTGAGAGTGTAATGTGTTGTCCCATCACAATGAATCACTACAAATACTCAAGAAGGTACTCCTGCGACCGTATCAGTGGGAAATAGAAGAACTTGAGCAACCCACATGTTGCCAAGTGTCTCTGAACACCAGGCTCCTCTCTTACAACCTCCCTGAGGCACTCCCAATCTCGCTCCCTCTAGTGGATTGGCATGATAAATTTTTTATCGCACGCTGATCACCTGCATCCACATAGAAACAATTGGTCAACACTCATCATTAATCAAAATATATTAAAAAAATATCAAACTTTCAAAATCCCTTAGCTTCACCTTCAGTGCACAGCTTTCACCCCCACAGGCAAACACATATGTGCGCCTATTCTTCACACAACTGTTCCTTAATGTGAAGCTATCGAAGAAACAATTATGCATCAATGTGCATCTTTCAAACCCATAGGTGCACACCCATGCACACCTGTTCTCTACAAAGTTGTGCACTGATGCACAATTGTCTAATGAACAACTGCGCATAGTGCACAACTGTATTTCATACAGGCGTGCATGTCCCGCGTGACTGTTGTTCCCACCGATGCACCCCTATGTGTGGATGTGTCTAGCACAGTTCCACATCATGTGTGGGAGATATAATTATACACTAGCATCTTAGAGCAGGTATCCTTCCTTCTCCCACGCATGGGAGGGCCCACCCCTAAACCTACCTTAGTACGACCATCCATATGACACCTACCCAAAAACTAGAAACTATCTACTCTGCAGGAGGGTAGGACAACCAACCTGACTCTCGCAAATCCCAGATCAGTCGACTCGAACTCTCGAAATATTTGAAACTCCTCCAAATACTCTCGTCAATTCACTATAGTAGCAGGTACAACTGAGGTGGCATTGTGGTCCGTACAACCATATATAGTCCCTTTTTCCAAACTTCCACACTCAGTTACAAGAGCCCAGAGCCTCATTTTTCTGATCCTTCTTCAGCCACAGGATCAAGGTCCCACCGTCTACACAGTCACATTCCCCGGGTCACCATCTACATTTGGCCCTAAGGGAGCCATTTTTCTTACATCACGTCCACGTACACATTTTCATGTTCAAAATTATCAAATAATTTTGATATGTTCTTTATCTTCAGATATTGTTCATGTC
>JASDQU010240186.1:0-10205 GCA_032191745.1 Picea mariana
TAACAAAAAATAACTAAAACAAAAATAACTAAAGCTAGAAAAAGTTAATAAACAATCTTAGTTTTAAAGTAATTTAATTACATGAAAAAATTTATTACCTAACAATAAGAATAGAGAAATAACGTTTTTTTTATGATATGACATTTTTTATTTTCATTATGAGTTAGTATGTAATTAACAAAAATCAAAATATGAAAGTAGTCAAAAGAAAGTTATGCACATTAATAGATTAAGAAAAGCTTGTCACATATATTTGTTTGAAGTATATATATAAGTAACATTTTTTTAATGATATAACATATTTTATTTTTATTTATAAATTAGGATGCAATAATAACATTTAAATAGTAAAATAAATCAAAATTTATGCACATCAATTAGTTAGTAAAAAACTTTATAAACATGATTATTTACAATATAAAAGTGTTTTGTTTATTCTTTTAAAATTTTATCTAACCCTTTTGTTATGAAATCAAAGTGTTAAATAAATAAAGAAGAAGAAAACTAAGTATTTTAAAGAAAAATCAAAGAGATATTCCAGAGCGAAAAATAATTGATTTTCATTAAAAAGCTTCCCACACAAAATCATAAATCTTCAAAATTTGCAAGTCTCTATGTAGACTACGGCCAGGTATATGGTCTTAATTCCTTCTAGATGCAAAGTACAATAGAAAAACCAAGCATGAAAAGGAAAATAAAGTTGAGCGAGAAGTGGAATAGAGAAATGGTGGCGAATCAAAAAGAGGAACTTGCATACAAAAACCGATTAGCGTCGAATACAATCGAGCCTTAATACAATGACTGACAATTAAACCTTTACCTTGTGAAGGCCAGTATGCTCATCCTCGCTTATCCCTTTCGCTACTTTGCAAAACCCTTTGTTGCCAACGATTCTATCAATCTCTGCTGAAGATGTAAGAAAATAAAGAAATGAAAATTCCTCCCAACATTCACAACATACTATTTTCTGAAATTCTGCCTAAGTTCTCTCTCTGAATTTTTCTAACTTTTCACATTCAGAAATTTCTGTCTTCAGAACCATTTTTTTCTTGATAGTTGCGCGTTGCTTCCTTTAAATGGTCAGATTAGTGGTTAGAGTAGTTCCATTTAGTAACTAGATAGTTATGGTAGTTTGAAGAATTGAATTGTGAACCGAACCGGCTGAAAGTGCATCCATTTCTTTCATTTAATAAATTCATTATTTATGATAATGGTTGTCTGATTACGAGTTCAAATTTATACATAATAGACAGATTTGTCAACCAAAACTAGACCTTACAACCCCGCAAATATATAATGCGTACAATAAAAGAAAAAAAAATTGTGATTGAGGAGAAATCCATATGCTTCAATGAGACACTTCTGACTTCCTGTTAGGAATGTTCTTTCCATGATCAAGTCCAGAAGCATTTCTTTAAAATGTATGATTCTCAATCTGAGAGATATAAGTTGTTGTGCGAATACTAAATAATGTCAAGCCATCAAAAACCGTTGAGCCCACTTTCAACACTTGACTATTTAAAAGCTGTGAAACCAATTCTCCTCCAAGATATCTATGAATCAAAAGTCAAAGAAGCAGATCTTGTCCTTCCTCTGTCTCTCGTTACAATCCCTTCTAGAATACCATTAGAACCAGAATTGCCAGAAAATTCTTTGGGCTCTACCCTGCCCAGTAATTGAGAATACGCAGTAAAGGGTCCCAATGGCACAAATGTTGAGTCTGCATGTGGAATACATCTGAGCTCTTTGAAAACCTTTCATTCTCCTGTTGTAGTAGTACCCTGAATTATAACTTTACCATCAAAATTAACCTCATAAGTGAATTGACATTGATCATCCTGGACATGGGAAGCACTATCCGGAACAAATAAGCATTATCGCAAACACCAATATCAAGAATCCCAATCAAAGGAAAAACTTGTCATGCAATCATTTTCCTCGTATATACAATCGAAAGCTTAGCAAGAATATTACTCCATTGCTCTACAGTGGGTATGACGAGAGCAATCTGGTGTGTTATTTGAACAAAAGGAAGCAATTCTTTACCATTTTGATGTTTTCCCTTAGGAAGGATTTTGAACCTCGAGGTAGAAAATCCCTTCCAACGATGTTTTCGAGAACAGACGTTTTCCCAGCATTTGTAAATATTGACAAGAATCTATAGCTTCGCAAAGCACATTGGCAAGAAAATTTCCATTTTTTGGATGCGCCCAAGCCATCTGTATGAACTTGGTGAAGGTCCAAGTCCAAGAAACTGATTTGTAACCAATATTTGAAATGAGACTTAAATAAATGGTTGTTCAACTTTTGGGCTAATACATCAACACCAATCATTAAAACCTTTCCATGCCATAAACATCCAATGTGTTAAAGGTCAGTGCAATCTTTGTTTTCGTTAATGCATTGCATATCCAATTGAAGCGGATGTAAGACATGTCCATAGTATTTTGTTGAGCAAGTGCCATCTCTCAAGTCTCTTTATTCACGACTGCAGTTCTTCAATTATGTGCTCCAGAGAAGTTTAGAAGTCCAACCAGAGTCTTTGCACTGATGCCAAAGTTCACTTTAGATTGTATGATAAAATTTCCTTCAATGAATTGCTTATGAACAAGGAGCTCTTTCATACTATTAATGCTCGAGGAAAAGCAACGTCAATCCTTGGGTAGTCTCATGATGGTATTCATTTAAAATATAATACTTATAATAGACTCTTAGGAAAATTGCACTTGGAAAATATTGTGGAAGAGTGGGTCCTCCAACCATAGAGATGGTATGTATATATTTCTCATATAGAGTACAACCTAAGGGCTTTGGAACATAAGGCAAATTCATCCATTCAAAAGGTGAAGTGAAGACCATGTTTTATTTATTTAAATAATAAAGGTCACATGTGGAATATAGTATAATGATATAATTTTTCTCATGAAATGATGGAATGGAACGGAGCAAGGTTAAATTCATGGAAATAATAGGCATGGTACCAAAACCATATATCTTTGAAAAGTGATTAATGCCATACTAAGAAAGTGAATTGTCGGGCAAAATATGAAAAGATGACATGGTCATAATTAATTTTTCAAACACTTATTTCCTTCCTCTTAATTAGGTATACAAGATGGGTAATATACTAACAAGAGGTTATATAAGGGTCTTTAAACACGCGTGTCATTGGTGAAATAAGACGGCATGAATAATGCGATGAGTGAGTAAGAGTCTCTGCTTAGTAATAAATCAAGTGTTACAATACATTAACTTACGAACAATGCGCCAATATTTAACGAGAAAAAGAGAAAATTTTCACAAGTAGTGTGACTGGAGAAGGAGCCTAGCAACGCTTTGTCGGCTAACTCATGTTGACAAAAATCATCGTCAACAATTTCCAACCAACATATGCACATCGCTTATAGTGGTGTGCAAGATTTAAACACTAACATATGATCCTTGATTTTTTGTAGGAAAGGGGAAGGGAATGGTAATGATGAGACTGAGGGTGACTCGATGTGGAACAAGAAGAGGTTGATAGGGTTAGGCGGACTAGGTTATACAATAGGGGGAGACATGATGGAGGTCAAGGGATTCATGGATCGGGAATTCATGAAATAAATCATGGAAAGTGATAAGTATGAGGGGGTTTGGTACTATTGTATGACCCGAAGGGACAACTCTTTGAAACTTGACAAGATGATTACGAGGCTAGAAAAATGTTGTGGATATGTGTTTAGGGAAAGACCCAAAATACTGAGCGTCCACAACGTGTATGTTGGAGGCATCTCAAAATGAAGGGGACAGAGAAAGGGAAAGAAGGAAGATTGGGATAGGACTGACAAATGTGACGAGCAAGGATTTCCCACGTAGCAAGTGAATGGTAGACAAGCGAGGAATCGTGACAAAGGAAGGCAACCTAGTTCACCTGTAAGTCTGTTGTCCACCAAAACACATTTGGTCAACAAGTTAAAAATATACATATAACCTACCTTTTGATATCACCAATCATTGCTCCATCACTTCTCGTTGTAAGAAAGGGAAAAAACGAAAAAGAAGCAAAAGAAATAAAAGAGAGAAAATAAACTAAGTAAAAGTGAAATCAACCCAAAACTAATCTAACCCTTCCTGAAATTTATTATTATTATTATAAATTATAATTTGTTTATTTATTTACAGAGGAAAGAAACCACTAGATTGGACTCAGGTCGGATGAAATTTAGTGTAAAGGAATGTGTCATCTTCTTTGCATGCAGGTCTTATGAGTTTGAAAAATTTATGCATGGAGGAACAACCAAAATGCCAACAAACATATGTGTACTGGGCGGAGAAATGATTAATCAACACCCAAAAGAAGAGATCACCCACCTCCAAGACATGCCAACCAACAGATGCTTTGCCAGTAATGATGAATGTATTGATTGAATTAGGTTTAGGGTTTGTATCTTAAAGGGATGATTCATGAATTCATCAAACGAATTAATGTCACCTATGGGGACCCTTCTATCATGAACATGATCGTCATGATTCAAAAAAGATTCATAACATGGATTAAAAAAAATTCGAATGCCCCTACAATAGTTACTATCATCAAAATAAAAATTGTGCCTAGGAGGGACATGCTCGATAGTGCCAAGTTCTTTATTCTCTTTTGATTGAAACAAAGGATTAGCGAAAATTTTATAGAAATTAAGATCTTGATTGAACTTATATATATCTTCATAAATGAATTTGTCACATGTATCATTAAAGTCATACTGGTCTACGTCATTTGACCATTCATTAGCATTACCATTGAACACAAATGTATCATAAATTGGTTTGACATAGTTAGCATTGATTTCTTCATCAAAATTTCCATTGTATGCATCTAGATAAGAAGCTTGAGATAAACGGTGATTTTGGGGTTGAGTTTTTTTGTGAGGTTTAAGAAGAGTGTGAGAGGTGGATTTTTCATTAAGCATCATGATATAATCATGATCCTCTTCACATCCACGCTCTTGACCACAATAGTGAATTCATCATAAATAATCCCTAAGAGAGAGGGCTCCCGAGATACACTCCGAGCATGATTTGAAGATTGACACTTGAGAAGGAACATGCGATCTTGGAAGCTCTTAATAATGGGAATTAAAGAAGACAACTCATTTTATGAATCATAAATGCCAAAAAAGTAACTTGTTCTATGGATTTCTCTTCCAAGTCGAGGAAATTGGATAGGGATAGCTCTAGGTTTTGAACGTTTTTTTCTTCCAACCGCCATAGGTAAAGAGGGGGGGGGGAAGTTTGTAGTAATGCAATAGAACAACCAAGTTGGTTGGGTGAATGAGTGTAAGAATTAAATTGTATAACTTGATGAACTGAAGATTAAAAGTAAGAATGCTCTCATTATCCTTTATGCGTAATTGATTAAACCTATTAATATTTTCGTAAGGATTATCCAAATGCCCAAAGGTAGAAGTAAACCAGTGAGAAAGCTCAAACCAGGTAGAGATGCATCCATCAGGAAGGTTGGAAAATAAGGAGGCGGCATTGCCCTGAAGGGAATTCATAAACAAAAACATGCAACTAACATTATTATTTACTCTGAGAATGGCACAAGCATTTGAAAACACACAAAGATGTTCAATCACTGTAACAGTTCCATCTCCATGGAAGAGAGGCAAATGAGTCTTGAATTTGTGAGGTAAAGGGTTCACCAGGTGAGCGAACTTCAAGGGAGTGGGTACAAACCAAGGGAAAATGTTCAGGTCTTCTTCAAACTCAAACATGCCATACTTGTGAATGAATTTCCCAGGGTTGGTAGCTAAAACCACAGGGTTACAACCACTGAACAAGCTTCCAATCGGTTGGGACTTTGAAGTCTAGAAAAAGTAAAATTGAAAGAATTAAAACAAAACTAGGAGTGAACCATTGAATGGTTCTCCCCGGTATGGTCACAAAAAATATGTTGACGCCGAGAGACTAGAGAGTCTCCAACACCAACATTTTCAACCTCTCGCGGGGCTAGGCGAGAAGAGATGGGAATATAACCCTAGGCTTAAAGCCCCAAACAAGAAAGCACATTGAACTCTAGGCCAATTTTACCCTAACCTATAGTCCAAACATCAATTCCTTTCCATTATAATTTAACATTATAACAATATTTAATTATTTTGTGATTTTTATGCTATTTACAATTTTAATAACTTCTATGTGAAGTTTATACATTTATAGTGACAAAATTAAATTAATTAAAAAAATGGAAAAATAAAACAATGTTTTTATTTTTATTTAAAAAAAACATAACTAAAACAAAAATAACTAAAGCTAGAAAACGTTAACCAACAATATTAGTTTTAAAGTAATTTAATTATATGAAAAAATTTATTACCTAACAATAGTTGAAGAATAGAAAAATAACATTTTTCTATGATATGACATTTTATATTTTCATTTATGAGTTAGTATGTAATTAACAAAAATCAAAACAGTGAAGTAGTCAAAATAAAGTTATTCACATTAACATATTAAAAAAAGCTTATCGCATATATTAGTTTGAAGTATATATAAAAGTAACATTTTATTTATTTATTTATTTATAAATTACGATGAAGTAATAAAATTAAAATAATAAAATAAACCAAAATTTATGTACATCAATCAAATAGTAAAAAACTTTATAAACATGATTATTTACAATATAGAAGTGTTTTGTTTATTCTTTTAAAATTTTATCTAACTTTTAATAAAATTCTAAAATCAAAGTGTTAAATAAATAAAGAAGAGGAAAATTAAGGATTTTAAACAAAAATCAAAGCGATATTTCAGAGCGAAAAAGAACTGATTTTCATTAAAAAGCTTCCCATACAAAATCATAAATCTTCAAAATATGCAAGTCTCTGCGTAGACTAGGGCCAGGTATATGGTATTTATCTCTTCTAGACGCAACATATAATAGAAATACCAAGCATAAAAATGAAAAGAAAGTTGAGCCAGAAGTGGAATAGAGAAATGGTGGTGAATCACAAAGAGGAACCTGCATACATAAACCGATTAGTGTCGAATACAATCGAGCCTTAATACAACAAATGACCGGTAAACCTTTACCTTGTGAAGGCCAGCATGCTCATCCTCGCTTATCCCTTTCACTGCTTTGCAAAACCCCCTTCCGCCGATGATTCTGACAATCTCTATTGAAGATGTAATAAAATAGTGAAATGAAAAAGTCCTCCCAACACTCACAACATACTATTCTCTAAAAATTCTACCTAAGTTCTCTCTCTTAATTTTTCTAACTTTTCTCATTCAGAAATTTCTGTCTTCAGAACCATTTTTTTCCTAATAGTTGTGCGTTGCTTCCTTTAAATGGTCAGATGGGTGGTTATAGTAGTTCCATTTAATTGTTGTATAGTTATGGTAGTTTGAAGAACTGAATTGTGAACTGAACCGGATGGAAGCGCATCCATTTCTTTCATTTAATAAATTCATTATTTATGATAACAGTTTTTTGATTACGAGCTCAAATTTATACATAATAGACAGATTTGACAAGCGAAACTGGACCTCGCAACCCTGCAAATATATAATGTGTACAAGAAAAGAAAAAAAAAACTTTGATGGAGGGGAAATCCATATGATCCAATGAGACACTTCCGACTTCCTATCGGAAATGAGCTCTCTATGATCGAGTCCAGAAGCACTGCTTTAAAAATGTACGATTCTCAATTTGAGAGATATAAGTTGTTGTGTGAATACTAAATAATGTCAAGCCATCAAAAACCGTTGAGCCCACTTTCAACACTTGACTGTTTAAAAACTTTGAAACCAATTCTCCTCCAAACTATCTATGAATCGAAATTCAAAGAAGTAGAGCATGTCCTTCCTCTGTCTCTCATTATAATCCCTTCTAGAATACCATAAGAATTAGAATCACCAGAAAATTCTCAGGGCTCTACCTTGCCCGATAATTGAGAATACGTAGTAAAGGGTCATGGTGGCACAGATGTTGAGTCTGCATGTGGAATACACATGATATCTTTGAAAACCTTTCATTCTCCTATTGTAGTAGTACCCTGAATTATAACTTTACCATCACAATTAACCTCGCAATTGAATTCACATTGATCATCCTGGACACAGTAAGCGTTATCTAGAACAAATAAGCATTATTGTAGACACCAATATCAACAAGCCCAATCAAAGGACCAACTTGTCTTTCAATCATTGTCCCCGTATATACAATCGAAAGCTTAGCAAGAATATTACTCCATTTCTCTATAGTGGGTCTGACGGGAGAAATTCGGTGTGTTATTTCAAGAAAAGGAAGAAATGCTTTACCATTTTGATGTTTTCCCTTAGGAAGGATTCTAAACCCCGAGATAGAAAATCCTTTCCCACGATGCTTTCGATAATAGATGTGTTTCCAGCATTTGTAAATATTGACAAGAATCTATAACTTCGCAAAGCACATTGGCAAGAAAATTTCCATTTTTTTTATGCGCCCGGGCCATCTGTATGAACTTGGTGAAGGGCCAAGGCCAAGAAACTGATTTGTAACCAATATTTGAAATGATACTTAAAATAATGGTTGTTCAGCTTTTGGGTGGGTACATCAACACCAATCATTAAAACCTTTTCATGCCATAAACATCCAATGTATTGAAGGTTAGTGCAATATTCGTTTTCGTTGATACATTGCATATCCAACCGAAGTAGATGTAAGACATGTCCACGATATTGTGTTGAGCAAGTGCCATCGCTCAAGTCTCTTCATTTGCAAATGTAGTTCTTCAATTATGCGCTCCAAAGAAGCTTATCTTCTTGGTAAATCATTGTTGTTGCTTCAATGTATGCGATAGCCTGGTACTCGAGATTTAGAAGTCCAGCCACAGTATTCACATTGATGTCAAAGTTCACTTTACACTGTATGATAATATTTCCTTCTTTGACTTTCTTATGAACAGGGAGCTCTTTCATACTATTTATGCTCGAGGAAAAGCAACGTCAATCCTTGGGTAGTCTCATGATGGTATTCATTTAAAATATAATACTTATAATAGACTCTTAGGCAAATTGCACTTGGAAAATATTGTGGAAGAGTGGGTCCTTCAACCATAGAGATGGTATGTATATATTTCCCATATAGAGTACCACCTAAGGGCTTTGGAACATAAGGAAAATTCATCCATTCAAAAGCCAAAGTGAAGACCATGTTTTCTTTATTTAAATAATAAAGGTCACATGTGGAATATAGTATAATGATATATTTTTTCTCATGAAATGATGGAATGGAACGGAGCAAGGTTAAATTCATGGAAATAATAGGCATGGTACCAAAACCATATATCTTTGAAAAGTGATTAATGCCATACTAAGTAGTGTGACTGGAGAAGGATCCTGGCAACGCTTTGTCGGCTAAGTCCTTTTGAAAAAAATCGTCGTCAAAAATTGCCAACCAATAGATGCGCGTCGCTTAGAGTGGTGTGCAAGGTTTAAATAGTAACATACGACCCTTGATTATCTGTAGAAAAGGGAAGGGAATGGTAATGACAGGACTGAGGGTGACTCGATGTGGAACTAAAAGAGGTTGATAGGGTTATGTGGACCAGTTAATACAACAGGGGGAGACACTATGGAGGTCAAGGGATTCATGGATTGGGACTTCGTGGAATAACTCATGGAAAGTGATAAGTATGAGGGGGTTTGGTCATGTTGTATAACCCGAAGGGACAGCTCTTCAAAACTTGATGAGATGGTTATGAGTATAGAAACCTGTCGTGGATATCCGTTGAGGGAAAGACCCAAAACACTAAGCGTCCACAACGTGTATGCTGTAGGCATCTCAAAATGAAGGGGGCGGAAAAAGGGAAAGAAGGAATATGGGGATAGGACTGAAGAATGTGACAAGTGAGGATCTCTTGTGTAGCAAGAAAATGGTAGACAAGCAAGGAATCATGACAAAGGAAGGCGACTTAGTTCACCTACAAGTCTGTTGTCCACCAAAACACATTTGGTCAATCAGATAAAAATATACAGATAACCTACCTTTTGATATCACCAATCATTACTCCATCACTTGTGGCCATAAGAAAGAAAAAAAACGAAAAGGAAGCAAAAGAAATTAAAGCGATAAAATAAACTACGTAAAAGCAAAATCAACCCAAAACTAATCTAGTCCTTCCCAAAAAGTATTATTATTATTATTATATATTTATATTTATATTTTGTTTATTTATTTACAG
>JASDQU010240187.1:2677-15656 GCA_032191745.1 Picea mariana
CAGCATATGGATAGTCTTCTATTGCTAGAATCTGGCGAGACCACCAGTCGAAGAACTTGTCATCGAAGGCCTCCATAGTCCTTCCACCACCTTATCGTGGAAATAGTGTTTCCCATATACATACGACTGGGAATGTGGCTGTGTTCCCTTTTACTATCTCTCGAGGGATAATACTGGGCACCCTCTTGAAGAAGAATGCACAAAGTATGGTCCCAAGCCTGAATTTTTTGTCCCTCCACATGCAGCACTCAGTCAACTACCTTTTCACACAGTCAAGTAATGTCATGCTCCAATCAAACACGTGTGCATTCAAACACTGCACTACAAAATGCATATGCACCCAGGACGCTTGGTGAAGTGCAGTGGATCAAGTGATCCACCCAATTATCAGTGTTATCACTTTCAGTGATAGGTTAGATATCTTGTTGATCAGCACATGTGTGCCCACTTTGTTAGTCCCTTCCTCACAATGGAGCCCAATCAGCTCCACTATGTTATGAGGCCCTGAAGGAAATGTGTGGAAGTTGACTAGTTCCCCTCTCCTCGAGAGGTCATTCAAGAAGTAGATGTCTTCTATAGTCGGATTCAATGACTGACCTTCAAGCATGAAGGCCTCTGCATTCAGGTGCCAATAATCTATCAAAGTGTTCAGTAGCCTCGGTTGTGCCTGCATGAATGGACACTGGTAGAATTTCAATAGCCCACATCGAGTCAATGCAGTTGGCACACCAGGGTCCTCACCAACCAAAGTTTCAATGTTTTCATGATCTCTTTCCCTCTAGTGAACATACATATTGCAAGTTCTATTTCAGGAGGGGAATTAGATCTTGATTTTTAATTTTTTCACAAAATTGGGGGCATACACGGGCTGTAGTGGTGACATTCGCGTATGCACGCGTGCATTAATTCTTCTGCACATGTGCATATGCGTGTTGTCCCAAGACAACCCATGTATGCCTAGGGTCGACCCTTTTAAAGGTCAACGCCCCCCCAAAAAAAATGAAATAAAATGCATAAAATAAAAATTGAAATGCAAGAGGAGTGAATTTGTACTCACTTGGTCCAATCAAAAGTTCATTTCGTCCACTGAAGCTCCCAGAATCAACACTTTTATCAAAGGGGTGTTTTTGGCTCCAGAGTCAATTTCCCAAATCAACAATGGTGATAATGAGCTGCCAGCTTCTATTTATAGACTTTTTGGCCCCTTTTTGTCAAATGTTTTTGACCCCCTTGTCATTTTTTCTAAACTGAAAATCATTTAGTATGGTTCAGGAATTTCTTTGGGAAGGTTACGATAGAGGTCACTTCGGGTATTGGGAATCTTTAGGATATTTGGGTCACTTTTGAAGGTCCTTTGGTAAAAATATCATTTTTTCAACTTGAGCATTTAAGTTAGGATTCCACCTACACTTTTTGTATCTCGTTGTCTTTATCACTTTTCCATAGGATCGAACCCACTGAGTTGTGACACGAAACCATATTTGCTACTTTATAAGTGTCGTAATGTCGTGGTAGACCCTTCCCCTTCATGGATTCCCTAGCTAGATCATGCTTGCATTTTCGGCATCCATGTTGTTGGTAATGAATATAGGTTTGGGAGTCCCTGTTAGTCTTGTCCTGATTACGAGTTTGAGCCTCATTTACATGATTCTTTATCACTCTAGACCTCATCCTCGGGACTCCAAAAATTTTAAACAGGTCTTCTTTTAAGTCCTTTTTAGACCCTTTAAAACATGAAAAAATTGTTGAGCGATCTTGTTGTCTTTCACGCTCGTTAAACTGAAATTTGAAGGCATGTATGTTTGGTGGTAGTTTACCCTTTTTTCGATCTGGATGGTCCACTGTATGAACAAAGGTATACTCTAGGAACTTCAGTTCTCTAGAAGAATATCCTCAGGTATAATTTTACCCTTTTTTTCAGGCCCGAGGGACTAAATTTACGAAAAAGGCACCCCAACGGAGTCCATAGTTAAGCTCTTTTCGGACTCCCTAAAATTGAAAATATTGTCTAGTGACCTTGTTTCTTCACACTCATTAAAATGGCCAAGAAGAACAACCTTTATGGAGTCCATATTTAATCTCTTTTCAGACTCCCTAAAAATGAAAAGATTGTCGAGTGATCTTGTCTTTGACACACTCGTTAAAATGATTTTGAATAGTATTCTTTTTAGTGCTAATTTACCCCCTTTTTCGAACTGACTAGACTATTTTCGAAAAAGGTACCCCAGTGGGGTCTTCTTTTACGTTTTTTTAGACTCTCTAAACATGAAAAAACATCGAGCTGGCCTTCTCTGGGCTCGTTAAAAATACATCGAAGGACATTATCATTGTGTCCTGTTAATCACACTTGCATTCCTACGTCTTTGGTCTAAATATGGCTCCATGTTTCTCTCAACTGAACCATATAAAGCATGTCTTATATGCAAGCCTTGTAGCACTTTTCCCCTGTGACTTGACAACTTGACCCATGAAGGTTTTTTCTGGGTCTCCCCTTTCTGCATATGTCCCCTTTCTCTAAGAATCAATGTGTTCCTTGCACCTGGAACTAGTATGTTAGCGACACTCGTTCTTCCTTTGTAATGTAACATTCTTTTATTCTTTTTCAAAACTTTCAAAATTATTAAAAAAGACAAAAAGAAAACAAAAAAAAGAAAATATACCCCAAAAAGAGGAAGGGAAAAGTATTTTGTTTTTTTTGTCGGCAACACAATGAGTCTCCCTTGGACAAAGAACATATTTTTGTTTGTTCATCAAAGATCTGGGATATAGTATGACCTTAGGAAGTTGTTCTCATAGAGTTGTGTCCTCCTTCGTTTGGTTATTCTTCCAAACATATGGAGAGTTGGCATTGCCTCCTGCATCGTCAACTTATGTCAATATCATGCTGCCTGAGTCTCATCATTTGTCATGCTACTATCCAAGGGAAGTTTTTACCAAGCTCATGTTGGCCTTTCTACAGTTTGCTTCTTGTCCTCATGCCCAACCATCCTAAAATACCAATCAAAATCCTTGTTCAAAATCAATGAAGTTCTCTATCTGATCACCGAATCCTCTTGTCTATTCACAATGAGTTGTTGAAGACCTTTGGGTAGTGAAGTCGTACACTCATATTACACTCTTACCCAAGTTTTGAAGATCTTGAAGTTTTTGCTCGAGCTCTGAAAGCATCATCTCCAGCCATCAAATGACACTTAAACTTCTTGAAGATGGATACTATACATGTATATCTTTTGATTTTGAGATATATATCCATTATGTATTTCTCGTGGCTACACTTTATATAGTTATCTGACATGGATCTGAAGTGTATTTGATTGGTAGCCATGATTTTAGTTTTTTATTGCGAGCATGGGTATGCCCGCCTCAGAGAGACAAAATGTTATTTTGCAGATGGAAGCTCCTGAATACTGGTCCCTAGGCTCACTCACTTGGCACATTAATAAAGATTGATAAAGTATTTCGGCCATCAGATGCTCTTCTGACCTCACACTTTATGGGGCATCTGTTATAAGACTAATTTTCACCTAGCCTCAGGCCCTACTATTTGCTAATTTCTTGAGCCAAGATCTTCTAAAAAACCCTCTTTTTTGAGCCACATGCACCCTGGCCTTCTACAGCCCATGTATTCACACATCAATACGCATGGAGTCCTTCTACAGCCCACGTATACTGAAAAAAGCACGAAAAATGGAAATTTGCATACGGGAAGCAGACTTTCGAGAAATTGCTAAAACTGTTTGACTTCTTATGGACATTCATTCAACCAGATAACTACCTATAAAATAAGGGGTAGGGGTCCCATTTGAAAAAATAAGTAGAAAAGCATAGAAACTCTGCCCAAATTTATCCTCCCTTTGCCCCAATTTCCTACAATTGTATTGTGAGGTTGAGTAGTTGGTGCATTGTGAAGAGGAACCTAGGACCAGATTCAAGGAGCATTTCCAACCACATATTGTATGTTTACTCTTGTGAATATTAATACAAAAAGGAATACTTTTTTTATCCCACCATATCATGTGTTCAAATTGTGTATTTATTTTATGATATTGTCACATCTAACCCAACAATTAGTATATGAAATGCATGTTTACAGCTCTCTGTTTGTCCATGTGTGAATGTAAGTCATCTTTGGGAGGAGGCTTGCAATCAAGGAGCGAGTGAAGCGAACAGATTGAAATTAAACAAAGTATTTAATGTATATTTACCTAATCTTGTTTGCACCTTTGTATTGCATGAATGTGGGGTTTTGTGTTGGGAGAATAGGAAAAAGTAGAGGCCTTTAAATGGTCATTTTCTACATGCATGATTAGAGCCCTTAAATGATAAGTCCATAAGCGGGATTTCCCACTCACATCACTTTTGAGGATGAAAAAGGGGTAAGCTACCACTTGAAAGAGGTCTCTTCATTTAACGAGCTTGAAGGACCACGAAGTATGCTTGTATTTTTATTCATTTTTTAACAAGCTTGAAACAAAGAATAAAACTATGCTCAAAATCCTATGTTTCATTTTTTAATGAGCTTGACTGATGCAGGAGCATTGCTCCACCTCAACATGTGCCAACCAATTGACACGTGTGGTGGGAATTCAAGGAAGGGAGAGGCGTCACCCTCTCATCTTGATTTCAGGAATCTAAGGCGTGATACGGCATTTAATGATGACAAGTTGAAAGAGCCAAGTTGTGTCTTTGCACAAGCTGGAGATAAGGTCGCCATTAAGTTATAAATGGTAGAAGGGATCTGTATCTGATTTGGAGCATATTTACATCATTGTAATCTGGCTCAGTAGTCAAGCATTTTGAATGGTGATAAGACACCACTAGATTAGCTTGGAGGGAAGCTCATTGAGCCCCTCTTGTATAAAACTTTGTATTATTGCCAGTAGAGTAGGCATACAGGTAGAGGATGAGACACAGATGAATAGGGGATAGGGAGTGAAATACAGAGGGATGAGACTCAGTTGTAGTCTGGACTCAAACATTTGTAATTTGATATTCTGTCATTAATAGAAAAATGACAGTTTTTTCCTATTATCAATTTCTGTATAATCGATTCCTATTGTAATGAATATCAATTGTATGCATCTGAATTGTATATGAATGTTAGAAATTGTATGCAGGGATTTAAATATAATTTCCTATCTATAAGTGTGTTGAATTAAATCTGGTTCTCTAGGTTAAGTGGAAGGAGTGAGCGACAGAGTGTGGAAACTCTGTGAACCGATGCAAGGAGTGCATGTTTGAACTCAGTGGAGTCAGAAGAGAAACTTTTACAAGCTCATACCAAGATAATTCACAGAATCAGGAGGAAATTTCAAGGGGGTTAAGTACCTTGGAAGAAAAGACTGTGTAAGGAAAGATACATTCCAGAGTTACTAAAAACTCTGAAGTACTCTTCTAGGAGGGCATCGAGTTGGTGCGAGGACATACATGATCAACACATTCTAAAGTGTTGGAACCCTTAAGAGAATTCCAAAATTACTGAACATTCTGAGGAACGAAGGGCTTGCAAGAATGCATCGACAAAGGAAAGGAGATGCTTTAAAACCTTTCGTAAGGCTAAGGGAGAAGTCATCGAAAAAATGAGTCGAGTGCAAGGAGTGGGCCCAAGATATTGTAAGTTCATCTTAAAAAGCTCAGGAGGAAGAGAGTTAAGTTTCCAGGAGGGAAAGAGAATGTTCATTGAAAGATGTAGAGGAACTGGGAACCTTGAAGGTTTTCAAGCTGAGCAAAGTCAAAGAAAAGCCTACACAAAACTCTATAAGGAGTGCAGAAGGAGTTAGAGAACAACTTAAGTATCGAGGAGGAAATTGTGCTAAGTGTGCAACGAGAAGTCGAGGACTTGCGAAGTCCCGAAGATATTCACAGGAAACGTGGCAGAGATCCATGGATTTCAGAGGAAGAACCCTTTGGAGGAAAGATAAGAAAAGAATACTCGAAGAGCTGGGAGCTGAAGAAATCCTAGACATCCATTGAGAAAGGACACATGGTGAGAAGTCAACACCTCGTTGATTCATAAATTGAGAAGGAAAGAGTTGAGAGAAGAGAGGACTCACGAAGTCCAAACTCACAATTTGATCTTGGTTGTCGAGTGCGAGGAGAACTTGGACTGTATATTTGGTCCTCGAGAATTTGTCAATTCAGGAATTGAGAAAAAGGAGAATAAGAAACTTGCGAAAGTTCCAAGGCAAAAAGTTGCAAAGGGGGTTGGCCCAGTGTCATAGTCTATGGTCACATCAAAGAGGGATCTTAGCATAGAGAGATAGCTCCTGTTGGCATTAATATTTGAAGAGCGCTAAGGAGAGGGCCCGCAGGTGCCACACAACCTGCGCCAAAAAGGTGGAAGGGCCTGTGTCAAGTTAAATTGGTTCCAGTAGAAGCCCAACGAGTCATTCGACTTGATGAATTGAACGATCCTAGACTGGGAGGTCACACAGCCACAAAAGAGAGGATAAGGGGGTGGGGTATGCACCAAGTGGTATGAGAACCTATTGTAGAATGGATTTCTGTAGGCAAAGGAGACAAAGTGTGATACTCTGTTAAAGTTGTTGCAAGGTGTGTAGTAGATGAAAAGCAGCCAGGTGAGTTGTAGGTGAAGAAAGATGGTCATTGAAGGTTTTGGGCATAGTCGAGGAGAAGTCTTCCTACAGAGAAGCATAGTGGAGATGGAAAAGGAGCTTAGTGAAATCCAAACAGAAATGGAGAAGCTAGCATTCAATATGTGGCAAGAGGCAAAGGTGCACTGGAGGTATAAATAGCCTTTGAAGAGGACAACTAAGTGGCATGTTCAGAAATTGTTGGTCAAGAGGTAGCAACAGGTGTTAAAAAGGTGATTGAAGCATGTTGAAGACCTGAGTGATGAGGGAAAGAGATCTAGAATAGGTCTCGTAGGTTTCCAGGTAGGCAAGGTAAAGAGGTTAGGTGATCTCATAAGTTGTCAAGAGGGAAGAGGAGACATCCCAAATTTCCAAGTGGGAAAAGCTGGAGAGATGAGATCAAAAGAGAGTTTGCATCAAGGGGTGTCAACAGATGAAGAGGAGGTAGAAGAAAGACCTCACTCGGGTGGAAATTCATCCAGAAGTGTGAACCGTGTGAATGAATATGATGACAAGTTGGAAACTTTCACCACAGAGGAGAAGGATCTGAGGAGCATTCTAGTCATTGGAGGAGTCAAGATATTCCTACCAAGAAACCAAGGAGAGGCTATCATAGACGTTGCAAATGAAACCGAAGGACAAAAAGCTGAGAATGTCATGGGGAAGGAGGATCAAATAATGAAATCTATCCCAATAGAGGAGCACCTAGTTGAGTCACTTAGTCAGTGGGAAATGGAGTTGAAGGCACTGAAGGATTGGTTGGGAAATCTAGAAACAGCAGGTGGCTTCCAAGAAATAGCCATGCCATAGGAGACATACCATCATGAGGAGAAGTGGAAGGAAGCTGGGGTTGAACCAACACAAGAGGGGATGACAGGAGAAAATATTTCAGAGGAAGAAGCTGAGAAACAACTCAGTGATGAGGAGCCTGCAGGAATGGAAGCTGTAGAGTGACCAGTTAAGGTCACAAGAGATGGATAAAATAACGTGAGAGGTCTATGTGATATACCCATTTACAAGGAAGAAGTGAAGAAAGTTATTCTGCCGAAGGAGAGTCAGTCGATGAAGCAGTTGGATGAGGTGGTTGAGGAGATAAGGAAGCTGATGTTCGGGTCAACAGAGGAAGCAGTCAACAAGGAGAAATTGGACAAAAAGAAACATGAACGAGCAGTAGGGATGATGCATCAACAACAACAAAGCAGAGGAGCAGCAAGATAGCTCGAGGAAAAATTTTGCGATCCAGGGGGGATTTCAACCGAGCTAGAAATCTCATGAGAAGGATATCATGATTTTTCGTAGCCGTGGAGTATGATGAAAGAACATCGCTCCACCTTAGTACGTGCCAGTCGAGTGACATGCATGGTGCACATTCAAGGAAGGGAGAGGCGTCACCCTCTCATCTTGATTTCGAGAATCTAAGGCGTGATCCAGGCATTCAATGATGACAGGTTGGAAGAGCCAAGTTGTGCCTTTGCAAAAGTTGGAGATAAGATAGCCATTAAGTGGTAAATGGTAGAAGGGATCTATATCTGATTTGGATCAAATTTCATCATTGTAATCTGCCTTGGTAGTCAGGCATTTTGAATGGTGATAAGACACCACTAGATTAGCTTCGAGGGAAGCTCATTGAGCCCCTCTTGTATAAACCTTTGTATTATTGCTAGTAGAGTATGCATCTAGGTAGAGGATGAGACACAAATTCATAGCGGATAGGGAGAGAAATGCATAGGGTCGAGACTCAGTTGCATTCCGGACTCAAACATTTGTAAGTTGATATTCTACCATTAATAGAAAAATGGCAGTGTTTTCTTGTTATGAATTTTTGTATAATGGATTCCTTTTGTGATGAATATCATTTGTATGCATCTGAATTGTATATGAATTTTAGAAATCATCTACAGGGATACAAATATAATTTCCTATCTATAAGTGTGTTGAATTAAGTATGGTTATCTAGGTTAAGTGCAAGGAGTGCATGACAAAGTGTGGAAACTCTGTGAAGCCACGCAATGAGTGTGAGTCTGAACTTCGTGGAGTCACAAGAGAAACTTCCAGGAGGGAATACCAAGATAATTCACAAACTCAGGAGGAAATTTTAAGGTGGTTAAGTACCTTGGAAGGAAAGATTGTGTAAGGGAAGATACATTCTAGAGTTACTAAACACTTTGAAGTACTTTACCAGGAGGGAATCGAGTTGGTGTGAGGATGTACATGATCAACACATTCTGAAGTGTTGGAACCCTTAAGAGAATCCTAGAATTATTGAACATTCTGAGGAAGGAAGGCATTGCAAGAGTGCATTGACAAAGGAAAGAAGATGCCTTAAAACCTTCTATAACACTAAGGGAGAAGCCATCGAAAAACTGAGTCGAGGGAAAGGAGTGTGCCCAATATATTGTAATTTCATCTTACAAATCTCAGGAGGAAGAGCGTTAAGTTTCTAGGAGGGAAAGAGAAAGTTCGTTGAAGGACATAGAGGAACCGAGAACCTTGAAGGTTTTCAACCCAACCAAAGTCACAGAAGAGCCTACGCAGAACTCTGCAAGGAGTGTAGAAGAAGTTCAAGAATAGCTTAAGTCTTGAAGAGGAAATTTCAATAAGTGTGGAATGATAAGTCGAGGACTTGTGAAGTCCCGAAGATATTTGCAGGGAAGAAAAGAGCAGAGTTAATCCTAGTCATTGATACTAGGAAGGACACCTGGTAGATATCCATGTATTTCATAGGAACAACCCTTCAGAGGAAAGACAAGAAGAGAATACCTGAAGAGTTGGGATTCAAAGAAATCCTAGTCGTCCATTGAGAAAGGACACATGGTGAGAAGTCAGCACTTCACTGATTCATAAATTAGGAAGGAAAGAGTTGAGAGAAGAGAGGACTCGTGAAGTTTGAAATTGCGATTTGATCTCAGTCGTCAAGTGCGAGAAGAACGTGGACCGTATATTTGGTCCTGGAGAATTTGTCAATCGGAGAATCGAGAAAAAGGGGAGTAAGAAACTTGCAAAAATTATGAGGCATGGAGTCACAAAGGGAGTTGGCCCATGGTCTTAGTTTATGGTCACATCAAAGGGGAAGTTTCCTAGCATAGAGAGCTAGCGCCAGTTGGCATGAATATTTGAAGAGCGCTAAGGAGAGGGCCCGTGTGTTCCACACAACTTGCGCCAAAAAGGTGGAAGGGTCTATGTCAAGTTAAACTAGTTCCAGTAGGATCCCGAAGAGTCATTTGGCTCAGTGACTTGAATGTTTCTAAATAGGGAGGTCGCACAGACCCAAAAAAGAGGAGAAAGTCATGGGGTATGCACCATTGGCACAAAAATGAGAACTTTTCTCAAGGTTGGTTTCATTTTTTAACGAGCTTTAAAATGAGAATAAACTATGCTCGGTTTAATACACATGAATGTGCCTCTTACCAACATGATGTCCAATGCTTGGTACATTGATTGATACCTATTTGTAGTTTTTTCCAAAAATTATGTCCAAATCTTTGTACATTTCCCCCAGCATCATCATAAGAAGATGGTGGTTCAACTTCAATATGATGTCTAGAGGCTAGAGACATGCCCCCCAATCTTTGGTTCATCCATCGATTCTTCTTCTGCACCTGATTAGATTTTTGGCTACTAATAGGGATTGGTTCTCTAGAGAGGGAGGAAGAAAGAGAATCAATTGAGACAAGCAGAGGAAGGGAAGGTTTAAATACCAGATCTTGTGGTAGACGAGACTCTTCTAGGATGAGTGACATGATGTCACCTAGTTTTTTAGTGGAAAATGGGATAGGAACTATGCAAGGATCGAATGATTTGGAGGATTGTTGCACTATAGTTGTAATCATGTTTAACGTGTAAACCTCATCTGGGGGATCATGGAGAGGTAAGGGAAAAACTCCAATGAATGAGGAAACCTTTAGGAGACCTACCCCCACACTTTCGTACTTAAGATTAGACTGTCCCATGAAAGGGATATTATTTGGAATATTTATGGAGATCTGAAGTGCAATAATCAAGTTGGTCAATAGTCACAATTTTACCTTGATGGGGAAATTGTAAAATGAGAAAAAATGAAGAAGTGACAATATTTATCGCATAGAACCAACTACAAAAAGAAATAAATTATAATCCATGGGTGCATCAACCACTTAAATTTATAAATACACAGTTTTGAATTTTAACTCCACAGTGAAAGTTGTTAATAGTTTGTAAGGTTGGAAACCACATCCATCAAATTCCTTAAGGGTTTTAGGAGACTCGTTAAGTTCAGGAGAAGCAATGGCTCTCCAGCAGGACAAAGACATGACACATGTGGAAGATCCTTCATCCAAAATAGTGCGATGGATGTTCTTCCCACCAACCATAGCTTGAATTTGGAATGCTAGGTGGTGAGAGAGCCTTGGTTTAAAAAATTCCAGATTAAACATAATCATACTTGATGCCTCTAGATCATTGGATCCAATGGCTGATAAAAATGTTCTACATTGACTCAGACAGTTGTAGAACTTAAAGTGTTGACATAACACAAGGTTCTTGAACCAAATCTTCAAAAATGTTTTATTTTTTAGCAACATGGGAGCTTGGATTGAAAATCGACTTTCGAGTTGTTCCCTTGGGTGGGTGCAATAGTGAGTCAGCAACATGCCTCTCAATATGAAGAGGGGATAAATATGGAGGAGTGTTGGCAATGGAGGGATTATCCGTAGCAACTCCATTAGCATGATTATCTGGAGGACTATCGTAATTCTTATGTCTGTTCATTAGACTAATCATATTCTTACACACAAAGACCTGAGTGGTGCTTGAGGAAGCATCTCCATGGTGGGAATGACCTTTGTTTCCCCCTTCCTAAAGGGTAGGATTTTGTGACACCATTTGCTTATGCTAAATCAGAAAAGGGTTAGTTAATACTGCAGTTTGGGAGGAACCTTTCAGAAATTTAGTGTGTTCCTCTCAATGAGGGTAGTATTTCATGTAGTGGTACTCCGTACAAATCATGCATGGAATCTTATGTTTCCTTTTTTCTTGGGTATCAATTGTTTTTGTACTCTCCTTTTGGTTATAATATTTCTTGAATTTACCATTTTTTTTTTTATTACCTCCAGATTGTTGAGATGAAGTGTATTGGACCTCATTCACCTCAGAGGTTTTTGTAGGAGAAGGAGTTGTTTTGGTGTTGGTCATGGAACCCACCAAGCCATTGGCATGGCCTTATGGATCAAGTCTTGATGGAGCATTCAACAAGAAAAGAGAATGAGGGATCAAATCATAGAGCATGTCGGACTGGGAATATACCAATTCCAAATATTGAGTACAACTAATTTCTTACTCCTCAATGATAACACCACCCATGGTGACATCTCTAGTGATAGGTGGAAAAAGTGGCTTGGTAAGCCAATCTCCCATGACTTGGTCTGGAATATTAGCAATAATCATCCTTTGTCGCTATCGCCATTAATGGATATGATAAGAAATATGAATGGAGGTGTATTGTCTAAGCGAGGTTAAGAGCTCTGTACCGGTCTCATATCGAATTGACAACTGGAAATGTGTCCAAAAGTCCATATATAGTGAATTAAAGTTGTTAAAGGAGTTTCATGGCAGCTCGATATACCATTTAACTGTCAAGCCTATGAGACTTATGTTTGGCTACACTGTTGTCCTATTTTCCACTATATAAATACATTCATCATTATACATTTTTCTTGCATTTCACCAATAATGTATGTGTAAATGCACCATAAACCTCCAATATCCATTCTCATTCACTATGTGGTTAATACATGGTTTTTTTTCCATATTTTTAGAGATTAAAAGATGATTATATCATGTTTTACTAATGACGGTTGATAAAGTGTGATTTACATGATCAACATTCTTGTACCATTACTGTAGTTCATCATTCCAGCACTAGTATAGTTATTCTCGTACATGATAGTCTAGCTTGGCATATTGGTGTGCTTCTAGAAGCAAATCAGAAACATGGGTTCTCTCCGTAACGACGTCAACATGTTGACACACCTGTCATAATTCTCCCATATTTCACGTGTGGACCTAAGCACAAAATTAATGTTACAGCTAAATTTAGTAGTTAATTCCAAACTGCCAACTTATGCCTCAGTTTTTGTGCAGAGGAGATCAAATCTACAAATTATAGAATATGGGTTTTTTCCAGAAGGTGGAAAATTGAGTAAGACACAAAAAAAAAATTCAAAATTTGAAATCGACTAAGAGTTATTTCTGGATTTTTAACATGAATCTGCCTAGATTGGTGAAAAACCCATAATTTGGGATTTGTTTCCAAAAATTGTGAAATTTGAAATCTGAGTTTGGGATTTGATTTTATCTATTCTGAGTGGAACTGATGTATAAATATAATCTCATATATCATGGGAAAGGGG
>JASDQU010240188.1:2527-16729 GCA_032191745.1 Picea mariana
CTGTTGTGCCAGGCACGGTTTCATGACCTTGGTCTTAGCACTTGGTCTCTGTCGAGCTCCGATGGGCTTGCTCGATTTTCATGCGATTTGATGCCCTTTTTTTTTTGGCCTAATCCTCACTTATTTTAATGTCCATGGCTCCAAAGGTAAATATTTTCACTTTAAATCTGCAAGTTCTCTCGGATTTCTTCATAAAAAAAAATGTGCACATTTGTGGCCATTGCACTGTATTAGCTCTGAAGAAGAAAATGGCACCAGAAATGAAATCTTCAGGGCAAAATTGCAGTACTTTGGCTCAAGACCGTTCTCATCGCAAATGAACTTCATCTTTTCATGATTTATCCTTTTTTTTTTTGTTATTTGAATTTCTTGGATTCGAAATTCAGCCTTCTGTCGGGGTTTTTTCTTTTTACCGCGCCTTGAAGTTGTGGTCGCTACACTAAATTTGATGTAAAAGTATATCCTAATTTAACTAAACTATAAACAAATTAATACCTTTAATCTTTTTTCGTAATGGAAGTTTGATATTTTCATTTTGTCTTGGGTCTCCTAATTTGTTTGTTGCCGAAGATCCAAGATCAAGTTTGGTCGTCCGTGTGTATTATGTTTGGGTTGTGTTAAAGAGGCAAATGCAATGCAGGCCATTTGGTGAATGCAGGAGGTGAATGCAATGCATGCCGTCATGGAATCCTCTTCCACGTGACCTAGTTTCACGCTTCAACGCTTGGATTGTATGTTGAATGTGTGGCTAACTCGCATTGTATTGTGGCGGGTGCTTGACAGTTGTGGGCTTTGGATCTTGGTGCTTACGCTGAGCTTTGGTCGTTGTTGTATGGATTTGTGCTTTGATGTGTGGACTCGGGCTATGGCTGGTGCTTTCACTGAGCTTTGGTGATACATACCTATGGCATGTATATGTAGGAGATGTTGAAAGGTACTATTCGAACTAAAACATACCAAAATGTAATTTATCAAAATTCTTTCCTCTTCAAAGACAAAGTTGTACTTGATGTTGGAGCTGGAACAAGGATATTATCCCTTTTTGTGCAAAAGGAGGAGAAAAACACGTCTATGCAGTTGAATTTTCTCACATGGCTGACATGGCACAAGAAATTGTTAAAGCAAATGGCTACAGTGATGTCATTACCGTTCTGAAGGGAAAAATCGAGGAAATAGAATTGCCTGTCCAAAATGTGGATATCATAATTTCATAATGGATGGGCTACTTTCTCCTCTTCGAGAATATTTTGTTATGCTGTGTTATATGCTCGGGACAAATGGATGATTCCAAGTGGTATTGTGCTTGGCCACTAGGCTTAGTGTTTGGTATTGGGCGTTGGTTTTTTTTTTATTTTTTATTTTTATATATATATATTTTAGCTTAATTTGGGTGTTCTGGTTGATGCTAACCTGCGTTGTATTGATTGCAGGTGCTAGCATGGTTTAAAGCTTAGGCGCTACGCTTTGGCTACTTTGTTTTGGCTCATAGGCCCATGACAATGGTATTATCCAGGTTATCCTTCATATGAGACCCTCTAGGGATCTCGGATGCTCGCTTCTTGGTTTTATTCTGTTTTAACAACTTTGTATAGACTTCTCATCTCAAACACCATCATAGGGTGGATTTTGTAGTTTGGAGACAACGTTTGGAACTTGTTTCTTTTTTTTTGGTCAAGATTATCAGATTCATCCTTCAAGAAAAGGATATCAAATTAAATACATGAGTACATGTATTATTCAGAATATGTAAATCTTTTTTGTACTTGAAATAGAATTTAGGGTTTTTTTTTTTTATATTGGCATGCATTGTTTTCAATGCATATATAGTAGTGATAATATTAAGAAGAGTCGTTTGGGATAAAAACAAAGACATGAATTATGACAACAACAAGGGCTATTCCCTTCACATAACACTCGAATTAGAATTGAAATAAATCGAAAGACTTGAATTAATATTTGTTCCTAAACTTTACTTGGGTTCCTTAATTTTACTTGGGAAGGTCCATAGGCCCTAGGTGTTAGAACCGAAGCTCTGATACCAAGTGTAAGATCCAAATTTAACAAAGCCTAATAAGATTCATAAGTTTAACCATAAAATTTATTTCAACGTATAAGCAATTTTATTCTTTAGCATATAAGCAAATTCAGCAGCATAATGACAACCACCTAACACAGCGTAATCATGAAAATGCATACCTCTGTTTGATGCTACTTATCCAATCTTTGTTTGTCCTCGTTGCTGCTATGCCCGAACTCTGCCCAAAATCGAATCTTTCCTCCCTACTAGCTAGGAACAGAGCCTATCCAGCTCCCTAGCTCCAGGATTTCGTGAGGATTCCTGGCCCCAGAGCCTAAAACTCCCAGCAACTGATGCACCCCTGCAATAGTCCACCCAAACACCAAACTAGAAAATACAGTCCCAAACGGAAAATATAGTCCCTGCTCTCAGAAATGCTCCCTTTCCCCCAAAATTCAAAAGTCCTTCTCCTGAATGCCTCTGCCCCCTCATATCCTCCCTGCATTCACTGCCTCCTACCTTCCTTTAATGCCACCCACCTTATTCCTCCATTTAATACCTTATCCCTCCATTCAATACCCTATCCCTCCATTCAATGCTTTATCCCTGCATACGTAAAGTTTTCTAATAATGAATTAAAATTTATTAAGTCTTTAATTCGTTACCCAATATTAAATGTGTTAATTAATCAATTAATTAATTAATCAACATATATTAATCCATAAATAAATTATTAATTAATTAATTAATATTACTAATAAATAATTATTATTTAACTAATACACATTAGGACAGTTAATTATTTAATTAATTAGACTTGATAAATCTTAAGTAATCATTTAGCTAGGGTTGTTACATGATTCCAGAGCCAGAGATCTATAACAGAGTACTAACTTGTATCTTTGAGGTTGTATCTAAGAATTATGATGTTAATATATAAAGAAGGATCCAAAATTTTGAAATATGATGCATCATTTTGTGTTTATGCTCATGCATTGTATCTTTACAATACTCCTTTGTGCTTCATAAGTTCCATATGATGTTCATATGTATGAATGCTTTCCGCAACTTAAGTATCTTCAATTCCTAGGTGCATGAGCTCAGATATGTTTTGTAGTTAGCATGTCTTGCGCAAGATCATGGTGAATCTTGAAGGTTCTGGGAACCCACCTAAGTATTCTCCTTTCCCTTCCCTATCCTGTTGTCTCGATTGTGCTTCGGGTGAGACTTCTTCTCTTTGGAGGAGATAAAAAATCCTTCGCTCTAGACTACATGGTACCTTTTGTTGGTAACCTGAGAAGGACCCTGGTCTGATCAATTTTGAGCCAACAAAATGGTTTCATTGTCGGGACCTGCATTAAAAGGGAACCTGTAGGGAGAATGCTTCTGCGGATTCATAGATCTAATATTCATCAATGTTGGGAGAGGAATTTTGGCACCTTCATATGGAAAGAAGCGGAGCTAAGAGGGAAATCTATGAAAGATATGTGTGACACAGTCTTTTACTCAGAAAGATCGAGCAACCAATACGAGATATTCTAGGTTAAGTTCCCAAAAGAATTTTTCCACTAGATAGATAGGCTCTAAGAAGCTCCAGAATTCCAAGAACGATTCAAGAGGACTTGTACTTGGGATACATAAAATATTGCAGCACTTCATCGGTTGGATCCTCCAGTCACACGAGAGATTGATTTCTAGGTCAATACCACATTAGAAGGATACATTATTGATTTTGCAGCTAAAAATCACCAATATTTTTCATGAGCAGAAGCAGATTTCAATAAAGACGCAAGGGGAAGACTGTTGAGATAAATCCCCCTGTGGATTAAGGTTTTCTTGATGGAAGAGGGGATGCTAACTATGTCCCCGATTGAGATGGAAGCGTAAACACCCTCACTTGGGGTAGGGTGATTTTGGGGCGGAGTCATGGCCTGAGAGAGGGGAGAGGGTTCTTTGACAAATGGGGGAACCAACAAGAAATGGACTCAAGAGATGAGCGATCCTTGAAAAGAGCCACAATAGTTGAGAAGTGGTGGCGTGGGAAGATAAATAAAGAAGCAAAACAGTCAGAGAAGTTGGACCAGGGGAAGTAGAGGAAGGACAGATGGAAGAGTTGTGGAAGATGAGAAGACAAGAAAGACTAGCCAATCAAATATTAAGTGAGAGAGAAGCGCAGAAAGAAAGAAGTCCCCAGGAGGGTGGACAAGAAGGAGAAGGTGTAGAAGTAAGGGAGAAGGAATTCGACATGGATCTTGAAGAGGAAAGAGAATATTCATCCCCGATGCCAAGAAAGATCAGGAATCCAGTTGAAGAGACTGATCCAGAGGAAGAGAACGAGAACCCCTAGATCAAAGAAACCTGCCCTGAAGCCAGTGGCTCCAGCCTCGAATCACCCATACCCCAAGTGTCTTCTATACAAGTGGTAAATTCAATATTACCCTCTTATTCTAATTTTGTTTCAATACAACTAGTTATTCAATCACAACCAAGAAGTGCGAGTACAAGGAGGATGTTGGGATCCCTTGTTAGGTCGTGAGCAGGATCGTTAGGTTTTATTTTGATAGGGGAAGCAAGATAAACAATGGTTGGTAGCACGGGAGGTTCGATTGCTCAATACCCATAATTCAAGGGTAAAGGAGACGAAGATGTTGAGCAGCATTGGTTCTTGTGTGAAGCAATCTGTAGGTCCAGAGGGACTCTGGATGCGAATAAATTGGTTTAGTTCCAGACTACCTTGAGAGGTCGTTTTCTCAAATGGTACATGAAGGTTATTGAGCCAGGAATGCAAGGTCAAACGTTCACACTTGACCAGGTATGGACAATGTTCATAGCAGAGTTTAAGCTACCTTACTCAAAACAACAAGCTTTGTCTGAGTTGCACGAGATTCAACAAAAGGAAGGTGAATCAGCCTGGGAATATAGCCAGAAGTTTAAAGATTATATAGGGAGGTTAGTGCATCCAATTAATGAGGAACATTAAAGAGAATGGTATATTCAGGGATTGCCACCTCTGACACAGATTTTGTTAACGCAACACCGGATAGCCACTTTGACAGATGCCTTGGAGAAATCAATGAAAATTGAAGCCATGGTAGGATATCCAGGGATCCTGAAGGTAACCAGACCCCCAACAGATGAAAATTTAGTGCAACTGCAAGGGAAAATATCAGCTCTTACAGAAAATATCTAAGAAATGACGATACCTAGACTAGGACGACCACAGGTCTGGTGTATCGGATGTTACACAGAAGGACATCTGGTGAATGAATTTCCACGAATGAGGGGAATGGTACCTCCTCATAATCCAATGGGACCCTCACCAGGAACCACAGGAGGAGTTGCGCAAGTATCTTCGAATTTATTATTCCATAATCCCACCCCATATCATTCTTTCCCAGGTAGCCAAGTAGCACCAGTTGTTGAGTATTGTGAGATTTTTCGAATCCATGGCCATGGGCTAAGACAATGCCCCGTTATTCAAAAGTACTCAATTGTACCAAATATTGTACATTGTGATTTTTGTGCATTTACCACACATACTACCAATCAGTGTAGAGCATTGGATGCACTTGCAAACATGCTGGATCGAACGGCATTCAATGTGAATGAAACCCCTCAGGGACCAGGAAGAGGTCGAGGAGGTGGAGCTGGAGGAGACTTTAGAGGAGGAAGAACTGGGGGAAGAGGACCAAGAATATGCTACAACTGTGATGAGCAAGGCCATATGGCTAGAGACTGTCCTCATCCGAGGCGACCATGGTGCTCCCACTACAGAACCAATGGGCACGCAACTGAAGACTTACCAGAACTAATTGAAAAATGGGAAGATCGGGTACGTCAACAAGGAACTAACCTCATCGGTTCAGAATTCAAGAGAGTTATTAGAGGACAAATTCCCAACCTCAATATCATCACGCGAGAAGGGGTAAATACTGGAGATGATGCTGATAATTTACCTCAGATCTAGAAAGCAGCACCTAAGGAAGACATGTATGATCCTCTGAGATAGAAGTTGTTCTTTAAAAATGTCATAGAAGTATTTCAGAATATCCCTAGCCCTGAGATGCAACAGAAACCCCCTCAGCCTATTGTTTACCCTAATATTGTGCAATTCCATGCTTCACCGCATCCACCCAAAAACCATGTAGTCATGATGAGACAACCTGAGCAACCACAAAAGGTAGTCGACCTTTGGTTTCAGTTATTTTATGATATCCTTGGGAATGAACAATTAACAAAAAAGTTGCACAATGTGCTATACCTAGTTCTAGGAAATGAAGAACCTACAGAAGAAAGAATAAGGACTAATCTTCCTAAGAAGAGTACTCAGAGAATGCAGATAAGAAAAGTACAAATTGGAAAAGAGTTTAGACTAGTAGCCCAACTAGACGAGTTTGAGATTAAGGATGTTATGATAAATCTAGGATATGATGTTAACACACTTCCTAAAAAGAGTTGGGAAGCCTTAGGAAAACCCTAGTTGACATATTCCCCAATCCAACTAAGAATGGCCAATCAGTATTGTATTTTCCCAATAGGAATACTGGAGAATGTGGAAATAGATGTTGCAAGAGTGAAGACTGTAGCTGATTTTGATGTGATCAAAATCATGGGGGATAAGGACCCTTATCCTGCACTACTTGGTATTTATTGGGCCTATGAAAACTATGCAACGATTGACCTGAAGAAAGACACTATGACATTTGAGGCAGACGAAATCAAAGTATTTCAACCCTTGGATCCGTATGTAGGCCCTCGATACACGAAACCAACAGACAACAATATGGAGGGAGAAGACTTGGATCAATTGTACACTGTAACAGCAGGAACAAGAGAAGATTACATAAATCATATTGTTGATGGATCAGTAAGTTGGAGGATCTTCTTAAAAATATTTGACAGTTGGCAGTAAGTCTCATACAAAATATTTTCAAGAAGATGCGCAACTGTCAGAGAAATTAGATGGGTTGGAACCGCGGTCAGAGGACACCCAGTATATGATGGTACCTTAGGACTTGATAGTTTTTTGCTCAACATGGAAGAAAAGGTAGTGGAGGATCAAAGGATCTCAATACTGGATTTAGCCCTCCAGGACACCCCTACCAGATGGTGGGCCAATCACAAAGACTTACTCAAAAAATGGGACGATGTGAAGCAAGATATCAAATATAGATTTCAAGATAAGGAGTAGTTGGAATCATAGATGCAGATGGATTTCCAGGTTGTGCAACTATTCAATGGAGATTATGATCCTAAAGCACATATTGAACAATGTGAGACACGGTGGCAAGTTGCAGAAATACCATCTCGCTTATGGGTTCAAGTATTTCCCCACTCACTAGGTCCAATCACAAAATATAGGTTCATGCATGAAGAAACCAGAAGACAGACCAGCAACTTGAAAACGTTGGCAGATCACTTTTGCAAGGGCTTCTCATTTACAAGTAAGTACCCTAAGTTTGAAGTAGTCCTACAAATAATCAAAGAATTCCTTTTTATAGACAATAGTAAACAGAAATCAGACATAATGGTATGTGCAAAGCATAGCTGGGAACTTCAGACTAATTTTCACCTAAAATTGGACAAGAGACCTATAGAATGCTATAAGATTGAGAAGGATTTGGAAAGCTCAGATGAGTTAGAAGAATTGAGGAACTTAGCCATTAAAGAAACATAGGGGAACAAAGAAATCCAGAACATCATACCCAGTCAAAATGATAGTTCTTAAAATCACCCATTGAAGTTGCACAAAGTCAATATAGGGACCACAAAGCAACCTAAGATAGCTATGGTGAGAGATTACTAGGATGAGCAAACTAGTCAAGAAATATAGGGTTTGTTGCAAGAATATGAGGATTTGTTCCCAAAGACATTTTTAGAGTTAAAAGGGATTAAAGGAGTAATGGAAGAGATAAAAATTGAAATAAAACCAGGATCAAAGCCCGTGAGGCATAGACCATACCGCCTTAACCCTAGAGTGAAAGAGACGGTTAAGAGGGAAATAGACAAGATGTTGAAAGATGGAGTTATTTTTGCAGTGGAAGAAGTAGAATGGGTCAGCCCAATAGTCATTTAGAGCAAAAAAGGTACAGAGGATATTAGGGTCTTTGTAGACTACAAATGTCGTAACTCTGCTTGTGTGCATGACCCTTTTCCAACACCTTTTACTGATGAGGTGCTAGAAAAGGTTGTGGGGAAATAATCTTACTAGTTTACAGATGAATTTTTGGGGTATCACCAAGTAAGGATTGTTGAAGAGGACAAAAAGAAGACCACATTCATAACATAATGGGGGTCATTTGCATACAATGTGATTCCATTCGGTCTAAAGAATGCCCCTGCAGTTTTCTCCAGGATTGTAATAGCAGCTTTCAGATAATTTATCCACAAGTTTATAGAAATTTATATGGATGATTGGATAGTATATAGCCTACTCAAGGAACATGTAGCGCTACTATGTCTGATGTTTGACAGATGTCGAGAATTGCAGATATCATTAAACCTTAGAAAGTGTATCTTCTATGTGCCACATGAAAATTTGTTGGGCCACATAGTATGTAGAGAGGGAGTACTAGTAGACCCAGCTAAAGTTGTGGTTATTGTGAACATTTCTCCACCTATGAGTGTTAAGCAGTTGTGCTCCACGTTGGGGCACACAGGGTACTATCGTAGGTTTATCACAAGATATGCAAATATCACTGCACCTCTAGAAAACCTACTAAAGAAGGTCGAAGTGTTCCAATGGACCCCAGAATGTAATAAGTCATTCGAGACCCTAAAGGAGAAGCTCAACACAACACCTATTTTGATATTTCCAAATTGGGAAAACAAATTTCACGTCCACGTAGATGCTTCAGGTATTTCCTTGGGAGCCATCTTAGCGCAACCAGGAGATGGACTCATGGATCATCCTATCTATTTTGCGAGAAGGAAGTTGTCGCAAGCTGAGCACAACTATACAACAATAAAAAGGGAGGGTTTAGCTATGATTTACGCTTTGCATAAGTTTAGACATTATTTGTTAGGTTCTCATTTCAAGTTCTTTACTGATCATTCTGCATTAAAATATCTAGTTAACAAACCTGTGTTGGAAAGGAGAATTTGTAGATGGTTTCTATTGTTTCAGGAATTTTCTTTTAAAGTCGTCATTAAGCCTGGAAGATGTAATGTAGGGCCTGATCACCTGTCTATATTAGAGTCAGGGGAAAGTGGTGGAGTAGTCGATGATTAGCTCCCAGATGCAAACTTGTTCTGGGTTGAGGCCATACTAGAATACTTGCACAATAACGAAGGTTAACGAAGATGTTGGCCATGCAAGTTGGTTAACGAAGGTTTGTTGCGCAAACAGAGAAGATTGGGATGATAGAATTCCAACAGTACTATGGCCTTATAGGACAACCACAAAGAAACTCCACAAGTACATGCCATTTCAGCTAGTCTATGGGAAAGAGGTTGTGGTGCCTACAGAATTCATTACCCCAAGTTTGTACACTGCACATATCAAATACATGTCAGAGGAAGAATCAGTTGCACAAAGACTCATGGACTTACAAGAACTTAAAGAGACCAGGTTTTTGGCAGACTTCCATCAGTCAGTTGAGAAAGCAAGGAAGAAAGCTTGGCATGACAGACACATTAAGACTAAAGTATTTGCGCAAGGAGACAAGGTCCTACTCTATGATAATTTGTACCAAAAGCATCCAAGAAAGTTGCACATGCATTGGTTGGGACCATTTATAGTTGTGGAGATCCAACCTTTTAGAGTAGTCAGACTTGTGCAACTGGATGGTATGTTGTGGCTAGGATGAGTGAATGGCACTCGCCTGAAACCCTATATGTCTCAGAACTGATCTAAAGGATTGTTTCTCTAGTCTGAAGGATCATGTGTAGTAGTTAGATTTGAGTTTTTCTACAATTTCTGTAAATTCAGTTAATAAAGTCGAAGTGTGCAGTGTAGCATCGTGACATGTAGTTCATTTCTTTTGTTGTCTAAGTGTTGTTTGATGCATAACTGATTACTCAGCAACGTAGGATTAGAAGTGTCACAAAGTTATTAATGGCAGTCATTAAATGTGATGGGGACCCCTTTTGTGGTCAGAGGGAGAGCAAATCCAGATGCAATCTAAGTCCACGTGCCACACGAACCCAGTCCAGTCATAGCCTTTATTACTACTACAGTACCCCATCTGAATTCAGTTAAGACATAAAGTCATGATACGCAAAGATGCCATCGGTATTCGCATTGAGATTCTCATCTGTCAAACGGTAAGGTCTGAAATCATCCACGTCCCTGGCCAACTTGCACAATAAATGACAGAATCAACCAATAGGATTTACCTCGTTAACTAGTCACGTCGGACAACTCAGATCCAAGTTGTGTCCATAGGGTAATGATGAATAACAGTTATTATTGAACTTGTCAGCTAAGCCCGAGTATAAGGCTTTGAGAACTTGTTGTAGGACACATTGTTTCCCAGGATGAACTTAGAAAATTATGAATTCTGCAAAGTGAGCAAGCTTGTGCAATCCCTCGACCATTAGTCGCAATCCCCAATCCCTGTTTCGCTTGTCCAAATTGTTGATAGTTCAGGCACACAATCTCGAGAGCTATGGTGATTCGAAGTGCCATTTCCAAGGATGCAGTTCTAGATGAGCCCTGTGACCCCCAAGTTGAGGTCATGGGTGATCTCAAGGGGAAGGTGGAGCAATTCAAGCTCCTCAACCTCAACTTAATAGACCAATTCTTGTCCTCGAAGATGAACATAGACGTTTTCTAGAGTGTCGCTCCAGACGAGTTGGGAGGCATGCAGTTTGTGCCAAATCCTGAGTTTATTGATTTTTTCAACTCAACCATCATGAACCTCAGGGAATTACCAGTGTTCGTCACCACTGGCGAAGTTGCGAGGTGTACTAAGTTCTTGATCAGTAGGGTGCATGATAGAAGTCTGTGGTTGGATAGGAGATATCCAATCCACACAGAAGACATCCACCAACTTACTGGATTGTCCCTCGAGGGAGAGGATGTGTCCAAAGGGTTCTAGGGTCCCAGCAAGCACGACAAGAAGAAAGGGGATCCCATCCTATATGAGAGGTTTCACATGCAGAGGGGGGGGCACATAGCCAAGATTGACCCCATACTACCCGAGACAGTTAGGACTGGTTGCTACATCATAGATAGCAAACTCATGAGGTCCTACTACAAGGGAGAATGCACATTGGATGCTTTATCAGTGGTGGATTTTTGTGCCAATGGCGTTGTCTTCAACTGGTGCAGCTACCTGTTGGAGGAACTACTTGTGGCCTGCGATGAAGCCCAGGAGAAAGGTGGTACTTTCACCTATGGATACTTGTTTCTTGCGTTCGCAATGCTCAAGTGGATTCCACCCATCGGAAGACCATTGGCGCTAGCAGATAAGAGGTGCTTAGCGAAAATGTTTGAGCCCTGGCATTCAAGCATGAACTCAGAGAACACCTCCTTTAACAACACGACGTTCTCCAAGTGGTACAAAGGGCTAATTAACGCAACATAGAGGTTTTGCATTCTGCAGGAGTTGCTTAACTGCAATACATGGAACATAGAATTCAACATGAACTGACACCATACATTTGTGTGGATGAGGTATGCCAACAAGGAGGACTTCCACTCACAAATGTTGTAATTCCATTTGGATGAAGAGGCCTTCGACAAGGAGGTGATGTTGTGGCCTGGAGTCAAACGCAACCCGCGCAATTCATGGATACATTATGTTTTGCACGTTGATTTGTTGAAGAAGAAAGGTCAAGAAGTAGGGGTAGGACCGAGTTTTGGCCCATCGGTACAGAAGAAAGAAGCTCCGGCATAAACAAACTCATAAGAGGAGGAAGAGACGCAGCCACTAGAGCGCAAGAAAAGAACACTTATGATGTTCCTGCAACTGTCAGATCAAGCTATGTTGACAGTTAAGGATGTCAATGAAATCCTTAGTGTTGCATTCATCATAGATCTTGTGGCCAAGAAAACCAGGATGGGGATCTCTTCGAGCAAGGTTCTGAACCCCAAACCCATTTCATCCACCGTCCCCCGCACTCGCTTAGCATTTCGAGTAGCACCCATCATACATATCTAGGACGACCCTGAGCCCGACACCACTCCATCTACCATCATCACTGAGCACCCTCCATCCCCACCACAACCCCAGTCGCCACCTCCAGAAACTGACACTCCACCCCAAACCAATGATCCAGAACCCATGCAGCTCAATCCCCCAGAGATACCCGAGTAGAGACTAGAACTTCTTGGTCCAAACCCAGAAGTACCTAAGAAGAGGCTACAACTAATTGGCCTAAACCCTGAAGCCCAGGACCAAGAGATCATACCTTTCTTGTCGCATAAGGACACTCTGTCTTCAACTAATATGCAAATGAAAGAAAAGCCACAAGCCCAAAGTCCCCATCACACTTCCTCAACAACCAAAGTTGAGGGTGCCATGGGAAGCGCAACTCCAGAAGAGGAGGCACATAAAGAGGCAGAGATATCAAAGGTTCAGAAGGAACTTGAGACCACTTCTGGACAAAGCGCAATGTCAGAGTAAGGATAGATGGATCTAGTTCTCCAAAACCCTCAACAGTGCACAGATTTGTTGCAACTCTGCCTGGACAAAATAGAAGTTATAACGCTTCTGCCATTAGCGTTGAGATTGAGGTTTGTTCCAGGACCGTCTACAGGAGAGGAGGAGGTATATAATCCCTCATAGCACTCCACGGCCAGTGTTCTTCCACTACAGGTCCAACCACCCAGGGACGCCACCCCTTCTCCCGCTGAACTAGCACAGTGGCTAGCAGTGCAACTAGTCGGAGTGATCAGGACATCAACTGATCAACTAGAGAAGATGCTCCAGCAGGCTGAAAGGTATGCAGAGTTCGCAAGGGAGGAAGCACTCCTTTCTCAAGCGTGCAGAAAATAGGAAGAAAATGCCAAGAACCAGGTGGAGCACAAATTGGAACGAGTTCAGGAGAGGCTTGTTGAAGCCTGGCCAGAAATACGAAAGGTCTCACCCCAACTTCTAGAATCCAATGATGTAGGAAATCTAGAGCATCAGATCGAATTACTCCAAGGAGAATTGTCATAGTTGGCCATTTGCGCAAAGAATCTGGAAGTGCATTTGTGGCAGAGTCAGCAAGAAGCAAAGAAACAGCCTCAGAAGCTGCAGGAGCAGATGGAGAAAATAGTGCTAGAAGGCAACAATGCTTGAGCATCATTACACAAATGCACAGCTAAGTGCACAAAGATATTCTAAGAAGTTGGTGATTGGATGGGCATCATCTCTAGGTGAAACCAAACTCTAGAAGACGTGCGCACTAGAATCCAGTTCTTGAATGAGGAAGTTGCGGCTACTATGGATCCGTTGGAGCAACAACAAAAGTTTGATCAAATTCAGCAAGCAGACAATGAGTTGAATGCTATATTTGAGGTGCAATCTGTAGCCAAGAAGGAGCTACGCGACTTTCGACCTGTCATTCAAACAGTGTATATGAAAATGCATCAGGTGGATGCAAAAGTAGACTCCGAATGGAACTCTTTGGTCGCATCCAAGCCTAAGGGATGTATCACAGATGCGACCCAACAATTCATCTTCGAGGCCTCACTCCTTTCCAGGAAATGGCAGGATAAAATTGGGAGTTACCCAGAAGTCAGGAAACGGGCCTTAGAATTGTTCCTAGAGTTAGTCCCTTTGTTTGAAGAGGCAGAGAAAGAGAAAGTGCAAGAAAAAGAGGAAAGGAAAGAGGAAAAGGAGGACAAGGGAAAGCAACAGTTACTCCTAAAAGTTACAAAAGATCCAAGTACTTGACTCAAGGGTGAGTCAAGGATTATGGTCAGAGCCTGTTGGTGTTGGACAACTAAGAGGGGGGGTGAATTAGTTGTTACCGTGCTTAAACAATTATGCTTCTTTTAAACTCTTTGCAGAAACACTGAATGGTGATCACAATAATGCAGGGAAATAACCAAGGGCACATTCAGCATCAGTCACATATATGAGAAACACAGAGACAGATATTTCCTGAGGAAACCCATACAGGGTAAAAACCTCTTTTTCTTTATATGATAAGTAATAGTTACATTATTTACATTATCATACATATGAGCACCAACTCATAATGAGGCTACAACCTCTGTTTTGCAAGCTGCAACTTGCTGAGAGCACCAA
>JASDQU010240189.1:0-16729 GCA_032191745.1 Picea mariana
GAGGTTTTTCTATGCTATATTGATATTTGGTTCTTAACACGCAGGGATCGAGGAACCTGTGGGAAGGGATGAGATCTAAGATTGTAAACACGCACAGTGTGATATAATTATGAACTATAATAAAATCCTGAGAGCCAGATCTTTGTGGACATAACCTAGGAGGGGGTGAACCATGGTAACATTGTGTTATGTGAATGAATGAATGTGTCTTTATGCCTGATTAATTGATAAATGTTAGATGAATGAAATACCAAGTAGATCTAGTATTCCACATGCATGCATAGAAGGAATGTTATAACTAGACATTAGACTGAATGAATAAAGATGATAGAACACAATCATAGATGTTCGCTCAGTCTCAGGTTGCAAACACCTGAGTATTGCAGGCACCCATAGAGCTATCTCGGGTGAGACTATGCAGTACCCTCTATGTGTTGTGTTGCCTTCTGGTTCACCAAAGGGGCCGATATTTTAAAGGGATTTTGTTGGGAAGCTTATCAAATCATAATCAGGGTCAATCTAGGATCGTAAAGTAGAATCAGAATAAACCACAAATAATCCCCTAGACCAAGATTAGAGAATATAGAAAGCCAACAAATGGTTTCGTTGTCAGTTGTCGAGAAGAAAATGGGAATGAGTATGTGAGATTTGGGGAATACGCGTCAAAAGAATATCGAATTGGACAACAAGTTGTTGAAAGAATTAGAATCTAAAAGGGAATGTTGAGACTGTGGAATCTGATGAAGGCAGAGATAGAGAGATGGTTGAATACAAAGGAGTTAGATTTTGCTCAGAAAGATAACAGAAATCTGAAGGTAACATCGTGCAAATACCTAGACAAGTATGTATTCAGTGACTTGCATGAAGTCTTTTTCTGTGATTTCCCGCATGTATTGTAGCAGTGGTAAAAATACTGAAAGACAACCATCCTACAAATCGGATCAGACAGCTAGAGTGGAATCCTGAAGAGATCGCGTAGGTACAACAAGTTGATAATAAGTTTATGCGTGCAGTATATTTCTGGTTAGAAAGCATTGTTGTTGGATTTATCACAGAGTTTGCAGTAGATACAGCAAAGTTGTACAATGCAGATGAGAAAGAGTTCTTGAAGAGACCTTGAGGTAGGTACATCAGATCGTTTATATACTTCCATTAATATATTGTTATATAACAAAGGGGTAATGATGATGGAGTCAGATAGCTAAACTTCTTTGCGTGAATGGGGGAAGGGAGGAAGCACTGACAGGAGAAGGAGAAATGGAAGGAGAAGGGAATAAAGGAAAGAAGGAGGAGGCCTTGGATCCAATTATAATGGATGAAGACTAGATCAAGCAGATCGTGGAAACAGCTGGGAAGACGCACACTAGAGTACCCTACCAATATAAGGTAAACACCAAGAAGAGAGTCACAGCCGCAAGGGAAGGCTTGGAACGTGATGAAGAGGAGGTAGAGGATCTTTAGGTTGTGGAGAAGATTGAGGAAATCCTATGCACGAAATATGAGAGGAAGATGAGAGGTCCAAGAGCAGAAATAGAAGGCAACACTTTTATCCATATCAATTTCAGTGTGGAACCCATAAACCCATGTGCGACTAATACACCAAGAAGAACACCACCATTTAGACAACCGAATTTCGGGAGGAGGGAGATAGCATGAAGTACATATTCACAAGGAACAACAACTGGGGGAGCTAGTTCTGGAAGCAGTAGTCAAGTATCTACACCATCAGGTTACCAAAATTCAAAGGAGAGGCATCAGAGGACCCAGAGAAGCACATGTTTATTTGTGAAAATATCTGGAAAACGAAATAGATCACATACGAGGACACTAAACTTGCACAGTTATATGTCACACTAAGAGATCACGCATTGGATTGGTATATGAGTTTAGATGCAAATAGTCCACCAGGGACAACTAGAACGATTGGAGATATCAAGAAGTTGTTGATAAATGAATTCTAGAAGCCTATTTCAGAGGATCAATACATGAACGAAATGATCGAGATTAGACAGAAACCAGGAGAATCTATATGGGAGATTGACCATATATTCAAATGATTGAAGGGAAAGCTAAAATATGCCATGATAGATATGCAACATGGGCATTTGTTCGTCAATTTACTGCTACGATACTTGAAGTATCCATGGCGACAATAGAAGTTTCAGACGCAAGCAAAGGCTCTATAGGAATCCCTACAACTGGAAGAGAACCAATATCAGAAGACAAATCTGTCTGTAGAGGAGTTGAAGGAGGATCTAAAGAACTTAATGTTCCAGCTAAACCAGAAGGACACCATAAGAATGAATGTCCAACATTCGCGCAGTACATGGCAGCAGGAATGTCGAACCCATTGCCAATAGGAGGACTATGGTGTGAGATCTGTAAGAAATAGGGTCATGATCCATATCACTACCCGATGATGTACAAATACTAGACAGTACCGAAGAGCTTGTATTGCAACTTTTGCAAGTCAGTAGGCCATGATGAAAAATATTGCAGAACCATGGACCTTATGAGGGAGAGAACATCAGATGCATATAGGGTGCAGGTAGAAATGATGACTGGGAAAGTTGCACCTCACTTTAACCAAGTATCAGCCCCGTACAACATTGCGCAGCAGCAGTATAACACTGTGCAGTAAAAATATAACACTCCGTAGCCATAGTATAATACTGCACAACCACACTATAATGCCACACAGTACAACCCGGCACCTCGGTATAACACGATGTGAGGGGATCGAGTTGGCTACAGAGGTGGAGGAAGAGAAAGAGGGGTCTTTGGAAGAGGTAGAGGAATAGTGGTATGCCGCAATTGTCAACAACCAGGACACTATGCAAGAGAATGTCCACTTCCACCAACAACCTATATGTATTGTTGTGCATCAGACCATGACACGAAAGAATGTTCAACACTATTAGGGAAGATCCAGGAGAAGAGAAATAAAAACAATCAGAATGTTCAATGGATCTCAACAGAAGCGATATATGAAGGAAGAAACATCAACATAGTTACATGGGGAGGAGCTAAAATAGGAAACGACACAGTAAGACAAGAGCCAGTACAACACCAATGGGTGAAAAAGAATGTCGAACCAATGAAGCAGTTTGATGTGTAGAACGAAAAGGAGATATTCAAGAAAAATAGACAGGAATTCATGAAGCCATACATTGCATCAACATCAATTGTGCAGTATAGTAAGGAAGTACCAGCGTACGAGATGCCTCCATCGCTGGATCACACCGAAGAAACACAGCCACTGGTACAAGTAAGTACAATTAAGGGTTTTTTGCAATCCTGTGTTAGAATACTAAATGATCCATCCTCTATTAAAGTATTACAAAATATTCTATAAAGATGTAGCATAGAGGCGGAAGGAAAACTAGAACAGAAAAAAGTTAACCATTTGCATACAAGAAGGAGAACAAATAGGGAATTCATATTGAACGTCGACATTGGAGAATTCAACATGGGAGATATTATACTGGATTTAGGATCCAACGTAAATGTATTACCTAAAAATACATGGAAATGTATGGTAAAACCCACATTAGGATATTCACCTGTTCAGCTGAAACTAGCAAATCAACACAGAGTTCTACCAATTAAAAGACTAAAATGAGTGACAGTAGATCTATATGGAGTGTGGACTAAAGTCGACTTTGAAGTAATCGAGATAGTGGATGGCACAACACCTTATCTGAAATTGCTTGGCTTGGATTGGGAGTTTGATAACCATGCCATAATAAACTTAAAGACTAGGAAGATGACCTTCGAGTCAGGAGAATACAAAGTCATTGCGCCATTGGACCCATCAGAAGGGGAAAGGTTTGTAGAACCTACTTGCTTAGACCTCAAGGAAATTAACTAGTTGTACAGAACAACTACGTGAGATGAATATTACGTGAACCGAACTGCAGATGGCGTAATCAATTGTCGAAGCATCACCTCAGGTGCGTCAAACTCAGATACGGGATTAGAAAATTGCCAACAGAGGTGACACGAAGTCTCCATAAGAAGATGCACAAGAATAGACCGCGCAGTAAGATGGGTAGGTATAGAGATAAGGGAACCTCCCAGATTTCATGGGGTGAATGACCTAGAAGCATTATTAACATGGTACAAAGATGAAGTGGTAGAAAATCATAGGCTCTTAGCCCTAGATATAGCACTCAAGGCAACACCTGCAAGATGGTGCGGTGCACACAAAGAAACAGTGAAAGCCTGGTATCAAGCAAAACAAAGAAGCAACCAGCTGCAGAAATATGATGGACAGGGGGCACCAGTAGAACACTTGGAGAAGTGAAAAGTGCTATGGAAAATGACACCACAGAAGGACTGGCCTCATTGTTTTGTTCACACATTAGAAGGCATCACGGCAAACTAGTATACAGACCAGGAACTGAACAGAGAAACTACGAGCTGGACAGTATTACAATAGAACTTTACAATCACTTTATCATTTGAGAATGAGAACCCCAACATAGACATAGCACTTAAATAAATCAGAGGGGTGATATTCATTAAGGAACCGGAAGTTGAACTCATAACAGAAGAACAACATCAAAACAGAAAGGTAGTAAAAGAATTATTGTCTTGCTACTGCATGCACGAAGAAGCACCAGATGAAGATGACCTGTGCAAAATTTAGATTGAGGAAGGTGAAGGAGAAAGAGAAGTGGAGGGTCCACCATTGGAATCATAAGTAATCATTTTTTCAATCAAGGTGAATAAATTCAACATTGGGACAAGTGAGAACCCCAAAATGGCAAGCATTGGAGACTACTGGGATGAGAAAACAGTGGAAAGTATAATAGAGTTATTGCACGAGTACAGTGACTTGTTCCCAACAACGTTCACATAAATGAAAGGCATAGCAGGAGAGCTAGGTGAAATGAAGATATCGCTCAGAACTGAGGCAAGACTGACTGAACAGCGACCATATAGACTAAATTTGATCGATAAGCAAAACATCAAAGCTTAAATCAATAGGATGTTGAAGGCTGGAATCATAACATCGGTAGAGGAGTCTGAATGGGTAAGGTCAATGGTAGTTCAGGAGAATAAACAAGGTGAAATAAGGATATGTTTCAACCTGAGGAAGTTGAATGATGCGTGCCTACATGACCCATTCCCTACTCCTTTCACAGATGAGGTGTTGGAAAATGTAGGAGGGTAGGAAGCTTATTCATTCACCAATGGATTCTCAGGATACCATCAAATAAAGATAGCACCGGAAGACCGATACAAGACCACTTTTTCCACGGAATGGGGATCCTACCAGTATACAGTCATGTTGTTTGGATTGAAGAATGCACCAACAATATTTTCTAGAGTAGTCATATATGCATTCAAAGAATTCATCCACCAGTTTCTAGAGGTATATCTAGATGATTGGATAGTCTATAGTCTGTTGAAAGACCATGTAGGAGTTTTGAGGCTAATGTTAAAAAGATGCAAGCAGTGTCAAATATCATTAAATATAAGTGCATATAGTAGATCCTGCCAAGATTGTCGTAATTGTTAATTTACCACCACCAAAAACAGTCTGTCAATTGAGAGCGACATTGGGACACACAAAATACTATAGGAAGTTTATAAAGGGGTATGCTTAGATCACTGCGCCAATGGAGAAATTTCTAAGAAAAGACAGCAAGTTTCAGTGGAATGAGGACTGTCAACGTGGATTGGACACCCTAAAAGAGAAGATGGTAACCGTACCAATACTAGTATTCCCAAATTGGGAAAATATATTCTGCGTCAATGTAGATGCATCGGCCATAACACTTGGAGCTATTCTGGCATAGCCACAATCAGGAGAATTGGACCATCCTATAGAATTTTCTAGCAGGAAGTTGTTAGAATCAGAGAAGAACTACAATAACACAGAGAGGTAAGGCTTAGCTATGGTCTACGCACTTTAGAAGTTCAGGCATTATTTATTGGGAAAACATTTCAAGATGTTCAACGACTATTCAGCACTCAAATACCTCGTCAACAAGCCAGTGTTGGGGGGGATAATTTGTAGATGGTTATTGTTGTTCCAAGAATTTGACTTTGAAGTAATAGTCAAACCAGGGAAGTTGAACACAAAACCTGATCACCTGTCAAGGATCACTAATGGGGAGGAACCTATGAATCTAGAGGATAAATTTCCCGACACACAGCTATTTTCAATCCAGATAGTCGATGAATACTTCACAGACATCATCCAGTACCTGAGTACAGGGACTGGGCCACAGGAATTTAGCACTACGTAGAAGAAAAATTTGGTAATCAGGGCTGCAAACTATCAATTGATTGTGGGACACTTATACAAAATGGGTGCAGATAGCATCTTGAGAAGATGTGTGCTAGAACATGAAAGACCTAGGATTTTAGCAGAAGCCCATGAGGGAATAGCAGGAGGACATTATGCAAGAAAAGATATCGTGCAGAAGGTATTGCACGTAGGACTACGGTGGTTGAGCGTTCACAGAGACTCAAAGGACTACTTCCATAAATGTGTTGTATGTCAGAGGGTTGGTAAACCGAATAGAAGGGGTGAGATGCCCCTAAGACCACAAGTAACCTTGCAATTTTTTGATAAATGGGCAATAGATTTTGTGGGACCAATTAACCCACCAGCAAAAAGGTCAGGAGCGAGGTACATTATCATTGTGATAGAATACTTAACAAGATGAGCAGAAGCAGCACTAGTAAAAGATTGCATTGCAGAGACAGCATCACACTTCTTGTTTGAGCAAGTGATCACTAGATTTGGCTTCCCAAGAATTTTGACGAGTGACCAAGGCACTCACTTCATTAATGGCACTATTAAGGCTATGACTGAGGAGTGAAGTTTATCATCAAAAGAGTACACCATATCATCCTCAAGCAAATGGAACAGTGGAAGCATTTAATAAGATCCTTGAAAATGCACTGACAAAGATATGCAACATTAATAGGGACGATTGGGATTTGAAGATACCAGTGGTACTTTGGGCGTACAGGACCACATGCAAAAAATTGACAGGGCAGACATCATTCAGATTGGTGTATGGACAAGAAGTGATGGTGCCATTATAATTTTTGGTACCTAGTATGCGCGTAGTAGCAATTACAAACATGATGGAATAAGGCACAATACAGGAAAGACTAAATCAGTTGATGGTCATGGAGGAAGATAGAATTCTAGCAGGGTTTCACCAGAAAGTACAGAAAGCAAGGGACAAAGCTTGGAATGACAGACATATCAAGAGGAAACATTTCAAGGAAGGAGACTTAGTCTTGATGTATGATAGTAAATCTCTTCAGCACCGAGGAAAACTCAGAATGCATTGGTAAGGACCATACGAAGTAAAGACTATCACAGATGGGGGAGTTGTATAGTTGAAGGATTTAGGATGAACAGAACTCAAAGGGATGATCAATGGGAGTCGAATGAAGCTGTATAGGGATAGTCAACCTCCTAGCACTTAAAAAAAAAAAAATAGAGGGGTTACCGTGTCAGACACCGATAAATAGGAACAAAGGTGTAGCGTGCAAAAAAAGAGAATGAGCATGTGCACTCAGATACGCTAGCATGACAGAGAAAGGACCAACGGTCACTAAAAGGAAGAAACAATGGAAATGGAGGGTACAACAAATAAGTGTCAACGAACAGAGGTTATCAAAAATAAATGACAATAATGATTGACGGGACGTCGCATTAATCGCACCAACTGGCGACAACAAGGGAAATCAATGGAAATTACGCGAGAAGTGCCAGTTCATTTAAAACGCAATTTCGGTAACATCTTCGGGAAGTTTCACCCAAATTCTATATAAGGTAATCATGCTAGGATTGGAAGGGATATTTTGAAATTGAGAAAATCATAGAGAGATAGAGTATACAGAGTAGAGAGAAAGTTTGCAAAAGTTACAGAGCCAACTAAGCTCGGCAAAGAATACCTTTACCACCATGGCACCACCCAAACTAGGAGCATTGAGCCAAACCTGCAGATGACCTCGAAGCAATATCAAATCACCTTAGCAGTCACAGGGAAGCGAACAACAACCACATCAACCTCCATAAGTCGTCAACTTGGATGAAATCACATAGCCTAACATGGAACCAGGAAGCTCCACACCAGTGGTGGAGGAAACCCAGTAGACAGCACCAGTAGGCATGGACATTGATATGTCGGAAATAGGACATGATCAGCAGGTTGAGGACGCAGGCAATCATTCGCACCCCGAAAATCCTAAAGAAGCCTCAAGAGTCAATGGGATGGTCCTGAACCAGGAAGAAATGGTCGTGCCAGAAAGGTCACACGCAACCACGCTGGAACAGCCACAGGAGGGAATAGTGGAATATGTCATCGATTGAGCAGAGGAGTATGTAGAAGAGAGAACAATGGAGGATGGAACCTCAATTCAGCCACCACAACACAAGGGCAAACAACAAGTATCAAGATCATCGCACAAGAAATCCGCCACAACCATCAAAACAAGTATACAACCATACCAGTAATACTCAGCAATGTTCTTCAATAGATCTTCCCTAAAATGTTTGCTACAGTTGATACCATTCCTCCAAGAGAGAATTTTCCAAACCTTACCAATGCATGCCTCAAGAATGCTCCACAACATCACTAAGATATAACCTCATAAGCATATAGACTTACTTTTTCATAGTGTAACTGACTCGATGCCTCGATAGACAAACCTCAGCATCAGCAACCTAGATCAAACATACCTTATCAAGCTTGCACAAACCCTTCTACATATTTGTGCTTTTATCTTCTACAGCTTGTGAGTATCCGCACTTTCCTCCACTGTGGCCCATGGATTTATGTGCCCTAACTGCACTGCAACTTGTGGATGTCTCAGAGATTAGGGTTACTTGAGTTTGTTGTAACTCTGATACTTTACCCTTTACTTTCCTTCATAACTTTAGTCCTTCGCTTCTTCATATTTGTCAATGTGTACCTGCAAATAACATTTCACAAAATAGATATTCAATGATGTTCAATAGGTCAAGTAGCTCAATGTTCATTCTCATAAGAGACCCTTGCTCTCTTATTTATACTCTCCAAGTGGCTTCCTCTAGGGGTTACCTTCTAACCAACTTCCTTCTTTTAGGGATAACCTACTTCTAACTACTTTGTCCACTTACAACCACTTTATCCACAAATAGTAATCTCACCACTTCTAGTTTCAACTAATTTATTTTTAATTATTTTCTTATTGCAACAACTTAACCCATGATTAACTCCTAGTTGCAACCATTTTGACTAGTCAACTTCTTCTAGGAGCTTCTAGAATAATTTGACTTCTTTGACCTTCTATGGGATTCTCGATAACTCATGAGGGTTCTCCAACTTCACAAGACCATATCTCCCTAACCTTGAGGAACCACGTCACGTACCACATATCATTGGAAACGGAACATGTACTATCCATCTAGAATAGTCTCATATGCAAATTCATTGATCTTCATTATATTATTTCTCAAACAAACTTGAGTTCCATAACCACGTTGCTAGGACTACTCAATCTCTTAACCATTTGGACTTTGCAAAGCGTCTTCCCATGAGGGATTTCCCCATAAGGTGACCACTTTGGAAACTTTATCCAAGAGCATCTTCCCGTGAGGGATTTCGCCATAAGGGTACCACTTTGAATTTCATCCATTTGGTACTTACTATCAGCCATGACATGACATCAATGATACAACTTCCTATGATATCAACCTTGACATCCATGACAACACATCACTATGAAACCACTTGACATCAACCCTTTGACATCAATCCTTTGACATCAGTGATAACATAGTACAACATCCCCATAGTAGGGCTAATAATTTTTCTAAGTCGCATAGAAGGGTATCTATAGGTATTTTTGGGTTTCAAATTATGTTCTAAGTTTTATCTACTTGAAATTTATCTACTTTGTTCGAAGGTGTGTACACATATATGTTGGATACATCTAGTGAATCGCCATTTTTTAAGTCCACAACACACCCTAAAATTTAAAAAAATTGGGTACCATTTTTTCTTTGAGTTCCTAGATTTTGCAAGTAAATTACACATTTTAGTTTTAATGGCTATATGCATATCATTTAGTTTTGAAAGCATATTGTAGTCTTGAAGAAAAAAAAAATGTTCAGTCTTTTGGCCTGGTTTTGAACTAGGAATGGTTTTTTCTTGACAAGTTTTGAACACTTTCATCGTTGTACCAAAGTCAATTTTCAACGCCGATGTGAAAGTAAATCTTTACAGTGATATGAAAGTAAATTTTTGTGTCGATAGGAAAATGGAAGAAAAGCGTCGATGTATAGCATCAAACTAAAGTTAATTGTGTTGTCGATGAGCACCCATTGGTGTTCACTTTACACTTTTTCTAAAACACAAATTTTGAAGTGAGCAGTGACAATAAAGTGAAATTTTGTGTCAATGACACTTATCGCTATCATTTTTTACTTTCATTCTTCACCATTTAAAGACCCAATCGGTGACTCCGCTTCATACAATTCCTAAGGTTCTATATGATCACTCACCCAAACTAATTTTCCATCACTACAATTTTAAAATTTACCCAAACATGAAAGTGATGAGCGACCAATGAAAAGTAAACCTAATTAGACATAAATGTGTCGGTCTGGTAGCTTAAATGTCCAATTGACAATTAATCTCAAATATTTTAGGGATACAATTAGGTTTAATTTCGATTTATTAATCATGTCACTAGATCTGTGTATTTGATTATAAATATTCAAACATTTCAATCATTTGGATCACACTAAGGTTGAATTCAAATGCTTCGAGTGAGGATTGAGCATGGTTAGTGAAAATTTCAATATTATGAGTATAGTCTATCAGTGGAAATAGGTGATTGGAGATAGAGCAATTATCCATGTGGATTTTGTAATGTTGATGTATCCTTGTGTGTGTGGAATTGGTATTTCTAGTGGAAGCCAACTATGTTTTTTATTGTTGTTAATTCAATTACACAGAGTTTACAATGCACCAATACATGTATGCTCATAAAATTGGAATCTTTTGAAATTGAACGTGTGCCTCTCATATAACAAGTTTGGACCAAGAGCGATAATTGATATTATTCTAGAATAAATCATTGGTGCTTGTTTTCTTTATTTTTCTTAAACTCGTTTTCAATTGATGCAGCAATTGGCCTCAATTGGTTATTCATTTCAAAATTGGGCACAATCATTGTCTCCCACAACCTTGGTGATGGTATAAGGTCCATAGAAAAGTGGTCATAGCTTTCTATGGGGTCTTGTAAGGTGTTCTTTCTACAAATGTAGCCAAACCTTGTCTCCCACCTTAAACTTTTGGGGAACCTGGTGTTGGTCATGGCGTTGCTTGTACTTAGAATTGGATTTCTATAAAATATTATGGACCTATTGGTGGATGTGTTGAATTCGTTCAATGAATTTGGTGGCTTTTTCAACCTCTGATTGAGCATGGGAATATTCTTCGTGTGTGGATGCAAGGGGTAGAGCTACATCAATGGGGCTCAATGGTTGCAATCCCAAGCCCACTTGAAAAGGGTTGTGGTCAGTCAAGCCATGGAGGGCTATATTGTAGTTTTGTTGGAGATAAAGAAGGTTCTCATCACATGTGTGTGGATGCTTGGAGTTGTACATGTGCAAGATATGCATGACCATGCTATTGAAGACCTCTATATGTCCATCAATATAAGGGTGGAAGGCAGTGGATTTAGTGAGCTTGGTGTCCACCAACGACCAGAGGCTTGACCAAAATGTGCTCAAGAATATGCTATCCCAATATGATATGAAGGTATGAGGATGTTTAAAGTGTACTCATACATGTTCAAAGAAGAGCTTGGTTGTGGCCTCGGCTGTGATGTTCTTCTTGCAAGAGGTCAAAATGGCCATGTTAGAGAATCAATAAACAACCATTAATACACAGTCATTTCCATGCTTGGTGGAGGGGAGAACTGACATGTAGTCCATCGATATGGATTCCTAGGGCCCATCGAGAGCAGGCAAAGGGGTGTACAATTCTTTTTTTTAATGGATGGCTTATAAATGGAGTAGGAAGTGTAGGATCTGATATACTTACTAAAATATTTTCAAAGCCTCAGCCAATAGAGATACTTTTGTAGCACTGCCCTTGTCTTCTCCACGCCAAAGTGTCCTGATACCCGATTGTAGTGGGCTTCCCAAATTAACTTTGCATGCTCGCTTGAAGGAACACAGAGATAACCCAGATGGAATAGAAATCCATTATGAAGATGAAAATTTACAATGGTTGTGCATGTTTCCAACATCTGGTAGGTTGTAGCAAAGTCAGGATTGATGCGATAAAGTTGGGACCACCCGGAGTTCTCATGCTCGTAAGAGTCGATCATTATGGTTAGTGTTGCAACTGGAGGTCGACTGAGGAAATCAGCGACGTGATTGGTGCTCCCTTTCTTATACTTAATGTTGAGGTGAAATTTTTGCAAGTATATGGACCACTTTTGATGGCGATCATTCTACAATTTCCTTGTATCTGCATGAATTGTAGAGGCTTATGATATGTATGGATAACTATCTCCTTCCCTAAAATGTAATTCTTCCAATGGTGACAAGCTTGTATGATGGAATACATTTATTTGTCATAGGTGGGGTACTTACGGATGACATCTGATATTCTCTCACTATGATAGGCCATTGGATGACCATGTTGAGTGAGAATGGCACCAACAACATAATTGGAAGCATTTGTCTCAATCTAAAATGGTTTTTGCAGATTGAGTAAGGCGAGCACCGGGGTTGAGAATAAGTGATGTTTCACATCATCAAAGTCTTTCTACTGGGACCTTCCCCACACAAATTTGGCTTTGCAACCACCCTTGATCCCTTGGCTAAGATCTCATGTCATATGGGAGAACCCTAATACGAATATGTGATAGAAGTTGGAAAGGCCTAAAAATATTTGAAGCTCAATGAGTGTTGTCGGGGCTGGCCAGTCATGAATGACTTGGATCTTAGTTGGATCAAAATGCACCCCATTCTCATCTACAATGTATCTGAGGTATTGGACCATGTTCATGCCGAAGGAGCATTTCTCTAGGTTAGCATATATCTTGTGTTGTCGCAGAGTGTGGAGGATATGTTGAATGTGTTGCAAGTGTTATGCCAAAATCTTGTCGAAGACGAGGATGTCATCCATACATACAACCATAAAGGAATTGGTGAAGGGCCACAAGATATCATTCATCAACCTCATGAAATTTTTTGGGGCATTCCTCAAGCCAAAAGGCATGACCAACCACTTGAAATACCTTCTTTAGACTTGAAAGAAAACTTCCATACATCAATATGTTCTATGGGACTTGGTGGTAGCCAGACTTCATATTAATATCGATAAAGTATGTATCCCCCTTAAGTTGGTCTAGAAGGTCGTCAATTCATGGAATTGGGTGCCAGTTCCTAATTGTGATTTCGTTCAAAGCTCTGTGATCAATACAAATTCACCAAGACCCGTATTTATTCTGTGTAAGCACGATTGGGCTTCCATTGTGTGAGGATCTTAATTGAATGTGCCCTTTTTGGAGCAGCTCTTGAATATGACACTTGATTCCCTCATTTTCTAAGAGAGAGCGCCAATACATAGGCCCATTAGCCAAAGGTGCTCTAGGGGTTAGCTCAATTGAATTCTTGACCTAACGGTGCAAAGGCACCCTAGTAGGTGAGGTGAAGATGTCCTGGTATTCTTCCATGACTTTGTGCACTTGCTTTTGTTGTGTAGAGGAGTACTCTATGGAGGCCATGGATGTGGCAATGACCTTTTTCTCACTTTGAGAGTGAATCATGAAGAGGAAAAATTTCCCAATTTGGGAGATGACCTTCCTGCGCTACTTAGTTGAGACCAAAGAAATTGGGTAGGTGGAGATACCTCTGGTATCTTGTAGAGTTTTCTGCCCATAGTAACAATGACACTACAAGGTATAGACTAATATACAATATGGCATTTCCACATATATGGTTGGCCTAAAAGAACATCACAAACTTCAAATGGGACAGCATCACACAATACCGCATCCTTGAAGGGCTTGATTCCATAGGGCAGGTGACACTGTTGGTTGACGTAGAGATCTCATCATTGGCTAAGACACATGATGTTGTATGGTTGTGGATGTGGTGTTGTCGGTAAATATAACCATTTGACGACCTCTGATGAGATGAGGTTATTTTTTCTTCCGCTATCAGCAATGAAATGTAGTGAAGCACCCTTCACCTGCATCTGCAAGTGAAAAAGGCACTCACCTTCCTCCAACTCCTTTTGGTTAGTTTGGCTAGAGCTTGGTGCTAAAAAATATGGCACTAGGTTCTGCATGGATGATACACGCTTTTGCTTGTTTGTCTCTAAATCAGAGTTGAATCTTGGATCTGACTCTAAGGCTTTTAGTTTGGCCACTAATGATTGTTTCGAGTGGCATTCATTGGTGTTGTGCTAGGGGATTTTATGGAACTCGCACCATTTCCTAGTGTGTTTCTTCATCTTCCCATTACCTTTATTTGTTTGCGGCTTAGACTGCTAGTCCCGAGGTTGTCCATCCTTGATTTGTATTGTTTTCGATGTGTTGGGGTCGCCTTTGCCTTCTGTTGTGATGCATTCGCAGATCCAAACTCCAGCTTATTCCTCTGCTTAATGGTTTGCTCAATTTTGACAACATATCGATACGCGACTCCCAGAAATGAGATGTCCAGAAACTCCATTTATGTTTGGATGTACCTATGTAGAGCCCCCGGGTATTTTAGAACCATATGTCACTCAAAGTCTTTGATACCCGGCATGGTGTGCAAGGTATGGAAGGTATTTATGAACTCTAACATTGTTTGGTCCCTCTCCTAGCATAGTGTGGTCCATATTGTGTATTGGTCGTTGTATTTTCCAAGAGGGTAATTTTTTCCTTGAAGACATCCATAAAAGAGTCCCAAGTGGGTTCGGCCCCAAATATTCCAGACTCCTCTATGGAGTTATACTCACAGTAAGTCTCCCACCAATTTTTTAGATGGGGGACCATCTTAAGGAGCACAAAGGTGATATTTTCCCTATTGGAAAAATTGTGGAGAGAGAAATAACTTTCTAGTAGATTTAACCACTTATCCAAAGCATCTGCATCTATCTGACCTTAAAATACAGGATTATCAAAATTAAATTATACCTTGAAGGAGGAGGTGCCTCCAAAGTGGTTTCTTGATGAAGATGCATATGTTGTTGTCAGCAATCGTAGAAGGATTTGGGTAAAATGATCCATCCTCTCGTTCCTCTAATGTGTGAGGACTTCCACAAGCAACAACTTAATAGGATATCCTACTCCCTCATCTCTCTTTTTCTCTTCCATGGGCGGTCGTCAGGGTCGACAAGGATAATCTTCCAAGGGCTTTACTAGTTCCAGTCCCAATAATTTATACCCTTACTTCATTGGGGACATGCACAGAGAAATAGATAAAGAGGAGATCGCTCTAGAACCACTAATCTAGATTTCTGAGGAAACAAAATGAAACATGTAAATAAGGAAAAAACATAGAGATATAGTAATGTTAAATTTCTATTAAAAAGTGAAATATGCAGAGACTGTAAAAGAAAATATACAGTGAAATGAACTCACTAGAATGGTGGTAGTTTATCTCTGAGAATAGATGTTACAACTACGCACATTCGCAAGAAGATGATTACAATGAGGCTCCAAAGGAATTTTTAACATAAAGTATAAATGAGAAAACCCTAAATGTCTAAAACCCTAACCTTGAAAGATGAAAAACCAAAAGGTTTGTGGGCCCCGATGGGGGTATTTGATACGTCAACTTCCCGAGGGTGTAACTTTTGCATACAATCTTCATTTGGGGTGCTCGGTACCTTGTCGGAAAGGTCTAGCCAAGGTGTACACATTATGAATGGCCCAATACAAACCTTCAACATCTATTGAGAGTTGATATGTCAAATGTAGCATCCCCAGCATCGAGATGGGAAATGCCACACAAAATTTCTAAAATCTAATACTGATTTAATTCCCAAAAATGCTTTACATATGCACAAAACTATGCAAAATAATAACAATATACAAATACAACATTATACAGGAAAAACACATAATAGAAAACAAATAAATACGCACAGTAATTATAACAAGCACATAAAGACACTTATCTTTTAAAAAATGTCACCAACTGCCTGTAGACCTCAGACTTTCCTCCTAGCCTTAGACTCTACTTCTCATAAACTCATCAATAGGTCACCCCCGAGCTAGGGATAAAACTCCACCTAGGAAAAGGAATCCTACACCAGACTAAGGTCTCTCAAACTGCAGAAATGCTCATACTCGGGTGCCAAATCTAGAAAACATCCTACAGCCCCTCATTCCTCACATGCATATCCCACCCCAGGAAGTGTACCCCTTCTCTACTCAACAGTCCTTCGACTACCCCACTTCCCTTTCGAGGCTTCAACAACAGGTCGAATAGGAAGTCTTAGAGTCTTGTAGCTAGATCATGGCACCTTGGGAAAACAATTCCCAGCAATTATCTCACCAAAAGAGAATGATCATGGGCTTGACAACCTACTTCTTCAATAACTCACGGGCCTAACAACCCACCTCTTCAGACCAATTCTCAGGTCACGGGCTACCCACGGCTCCCAAGCTTTCCATTGTGCAGGTATGGTGATGGAAGTAGGAGAGTATGGATGATAGGAGAGTAGTGATGGTGAGAATGATGAAGGAATTA
>JASDQU010240190.1:0-16729 GCA_032191745.1 Picea mariana
AGACATTTTGTGAACAATATTCAAAATTTCAACAAGAATACACATTGGGCATACCTATTTTGATGAATCTCCAATGATTTGCAAGTAGATGGAACCCTTTGTTGTCTCTTCCAAGCTCTCACAAATCCTCTTCAAGCTCTCCAACTTTGCTCCAACTTTGCTCCAACACCAACACTAAGCCAACACCAAGAGCTCCTTCCCTCTCCACTCCAACTCAAAGATGAAACAATGAGGAAGAAGAGGGAGAGATTGTGCTTTATCTCCCCTCTCTAACCCTAAAAATTCCCTAGGGCCCATGCACAAAGCCAAAAAATTAAAAAATAAAATAAAAATAAAAAACCAAAAAAAAATCACTTTTTCGGGCCAAAATTCGGGGAGCGCCCGCATGGGTCTGGGAGCGCTCCGGAAGTGTGGTTCCGAGGGGTCGGGAGCGGGTCCTGTAGGTTCAGGAGCGTGGGGGGAAGCGGACCAAGAGCGAGCAGGAGCGTGGAGCTTCAGGCAACGGAAGGGAGCGCAAAAGGCAGGTCGGGAGCGTGGTTCAAGAGGGTCGAAGCGCGGGAGGGAGCGTGGTTCCGGGACGCTCCCGCTCGGAGCGCGGTTCGAGGGTCTGGACCGGGGGGGGGACGCTTCAGCAACCAGGATCCCCACTGTATACTTTCCTTGACTTAGGAAAAGTCTCATTGGTCCTCTATCATACTTCTTGTCCCAAGAAGTAGTGCATCATACCCATATCCTTCATCTCGAAATCAGAAGTCAAAGCTTGCTTGTAACAAAAAGGCAGCTTCTTGAATAAGTCATCAAAAACAGGCTCTCATCAACAATGTAGTAATATAGGTTTGGATTAACAACACCTTTGCTGAAACCCAAACTCATCAAAGGTCTATCCATCTAATGCAATTTCCAACTCATGGATAGCAGTACGGATGGAAGTGTATTGGGCTTACTGTATCAAGTGTCTCATCATATCATAGACAATTCCCTCTATTTGTGGGAATCCTCTAGCCACAAATCTCGGTTTGTATTTTTCGACCCTTCCATCAACTGCATGCTTGATTTTATAGATACATTTGGAAGTCACCATAGACTTCCCTTCTGGTCTTGGAACAATGTCTCATACATCATTCTTTAAGATATACTAGTATTCTTCTGTTATGGCATCTTGCCATACATATTCACCTATCGCTTCTCCATGACAGGAAGCCTCAGAATCAATGAAGTGGCTCATGGTTGAAGGGTAGCTTGAAAAACTCTTTCTCGGGATGTCCCTTTAGGGACTTGTATGTTCCTCTGCCTTCTGCAGACTTATGTCGAGCCTAGGCAGGCCTTTTTATGCCCTATTGCAATATCTCTGGACATATCAACTGGAGCAACTAGATCAACTGGAATAATGTATGTCTCCCTCTGAACTACTGAAGGGGGAGAAGGTATTGTCTCACTGTCAATCTCCATCTGAGATTCTCTAGATCTTTGAAAGGCTATCTCTTCTTCAAGGACAACATCTATGCTTGTCTCAATCTGTCTCTGACCAGGGATGTAGATCTGAAATGTCTTCGAAGATTCATTGTTATCCCATAAATGTATCCTTTATCCCTGAAGGGTCTAGCTTGGACTTCTTTTCTTTGGGTACATGAAAATACATTGGGCACCCAAATATCCTGAAGTGTTCAATCTCAGGCTTCACTCCAATGAAAGCTTCTTCGGGAGTTATGTTTTTCAAAGTCTGGTGAAGACTCTTGTTCTGAATATATATTGTGTCATGCATGCTTCTACCCATAGAATCATAGAAATATTTTGATCATGCATTATTGCATTGGTTGCCTCAATGATGGTTATATTCTTCCTCTTTCTCAAATAGTTTTGACTCCCTCTGAGTCAAGTACTCCCTCTGAAGGATAAACATCTTCCTTTGTTGTTAACCTGTCTGGAACAAGAAAATAAGAGGAACCAAAACAAGAATATCCCCTAAAGGAGAATAATGACTATATCTCTAGAATCAAAATAATTTAAGGATTGTTGTCACAGCTACAACACCTACTTGTAATGTAACCAACTTTAGAAATATAGGTTAGAGGAATGACAATTACAACAGTCAAACCTGGAGTCTTCACTTTCAGTGTGTTGTTCCTCTGAATGCACTGAGATCCCTCTGGATCCATGACTTCAGCAAAAGGTTCCTTCCTCCTACAATTACCCTCATGACAATGATACAAATAATATATATACAAGTGCATACCTGAGGGTGTTGATATGATTTCTCCAATGGCACCTGGCAGATTTCTGTCCTCTGACATCTTCATGAAGAAGGTAGTCACAGTATCACCTTTTTGTATCATCCACAATAAGTCTTCCCCTGAAGTCTTGTTTTCCAGGAACTTGAAGTTGCTTGAATCATCAAGCTTATCTTCCATCATAGTTCTGTTCATCATAATTTTAGATTCTTCACAAACCCTTGTCAACTGGGCTAGAAAACCTAACGGCTAGGCTAGGCTAGCAACCTTAGGTTTTGTTGGGCTTATGACTGCCAACAATAAGCCTTGAAAGTCAGAAGAACACAGGTAATCTTGAAGGCTTCTTCAAAGAGCTGTAGAAACCCTAAAAACCAGAAATCTACAGAAATTTGTGAAACCCTAAAAACCAGAAATCTGCAGAAATTTGTGAAACCCTAAAAGCCATAAATCTGCAGAAATTTGCGAAAACCTAGAAACCCTAGGGCCAAAAATAAAAAATTCTTGAAATTTCACGTTAAGAGCTTCTGGAGGTGCGTTGAAGGAGGTCGTACCCTCCTGTCTAAATTGCAGCCCCAACGTCCAAGTATTAAGGGCTGGAACACCTCAGAAAGGAGGGTTGTACAGATTTTCTGGAGACCCTAGGAGGGTCGTACGGTTCTGCAGAAATGAGAAGATGACTGGTAGATGCTTGTGCAATGGGTTCTTCAAGACCTACGCTCTGATACCATGTTGATTTTTCAATAGGCAAGGCTTAAGCATGAAGTTCATTCCATTTTAGCATTTTACTTAAACTATAAACAAATTGTTGCAACAACCAAGATCACAAGAAGAAACACCATGCACAAGTACATAAGAAGTATCCTAGGAAACCCTTCTCAACAAGAGAAGAAAACCCAGCCAATCCTTTTCTATATTCTTCAAGAGAAAGACCTCCACCACCAAGAAAACCTAGCACACAAAAGGGTGCTCATAAACCCTAAAAGGCTAGTGCCCAAGAGAGGTGCGCACTTTTCCCCAGAATATGTCCTTGCTGAAATTTCCAAACTCACACTTCAGATATGATTCCTTAATGGGGAATTTACCTTTACTTATATTAGACTGAACCTGTCAACAGAAGTGTCTATTGACACAACAGGGCCGACCTCACAAACTCACAATATAATTAATAATTACCAGATTAATTATCTTTTACCTTATTTATCTTTTACATTAAGGTGGGGTCGACCTGTACCCTTTACATTACAATTAGGGTTACAGGTAAGTCTGACTCTCGAACATATAGCAAGGGATCTCACACACCCACTAGTGCTCAGCCACTAGGGGCACATCCATAGGGATGTCCATATCTCTATCTCACTGCGTCTCACAGGAGAACCACACCCACTAGTGCTCAGCCACTAGGATCACGTTCACCTATGCTCATCCACAGGCACGTCCAACTCAACAGATCTCCTTTCCCACTGCATTACACAGGAGAGTCATCTGGAGTTCATCATCTCAACTCTCTGCTCAGAGGAGCCTAATAGATCATTTTCATCTCTATCTCAGAACGATGCACCCAGCTCATGGGAATTCACACGTTCACATGTGCTTAGCCACAAGTACGTCTAACTCAGCAGATCTTCTTTCTCACTACATTACACATGAGAATCATCTAGAGTTCTTCTCAACTCTCTGTAAGGAGGAGGCCAGCACAACGTTCCAGTTCTGTCTCAGATAGGAACCACACACCCATCTCAGGGGATCTCTCTCAGGTCTATGTCCTGGAGGATGTCTCACGCAGCTGTAATCATCAACAATTCCACACCCACAAGAGGAGATTAAAATATTATAATTTAATGTTGACTTGTAAAAGGGCTCTTTGACACACCCTTTTGGAAATAAAGGTCAAGTCATTGTGACATTAGATCATTGTGCAAGTATGAAGATAGCATAAGTGAGGTGCACTTGTGCTAGGAGCTTGGAAATTTCAGCAAGGAGAAATCTAAAATTGTGAGGCAAATCTGGCCTAGGGTTTGGGGTGATTTTTTGTTTCAATTTTCTAGCCAAGAAAGGTTTCTTCTCAACCTAGTGTTAAAATTTTGGTATGCTCGTTTTACCATAGACAATGTTACACCATTGTTACCCAACCATAGGCACTCATACGTACCACCCCCGAGCACAATAACCTTTTCTTAGATAGAATCCGTACACGAAGCAAGTCATAAACCCTAGCTAGAAATACCAACACGGCTACAGCAGCACAATACCAAGAGAGCGTACCTTAACAAGGAGAAGCGCACAAGAGAGAGATACTAGAAAGACTGAGCAAGGAGAAACTTAACCACTGCAATTGTTGCGTCACCTTCCTCAAACTTGCGCCTCCTTTTGCGTCACCACTGCAACTGCTGCAATTGTTGCTCCTCAGACTTGTGCCTTAATTGAGCAAGTGAGAGTGTGCAAATGAGGGAGTGAGAGTGTGCAAATGAGGTAGTGCATTACCTCTATTTATACTAGCCTGTCCAAGTGACTTTTCATGGGGGGCCGACTTCTTTTTCTGGAGCCTTCTAATTCTTTATTATTATTCTACTTGGGTCGAATTCTCTTCTAGGGTATTTCCACATCTGTTTAATGGTTCTCTTGCTTCCATAATCTTCTATTCTAAGCACAAAGGTTATATTGGAGGTTAATACCTCCTGCAACTACCAAAACATCAACACTCCCTCTTAGCTAGGGAGGTATTAACTATGATGTTCTTCAAGTAATGGTCTCAATCACATCCATCCATCTCACATCGCATGGGAAAGACTCACATGGCCTTGCATACCAGTCTACAGGTACCATCACCATAGACACACAGGCTATCTCATGATCAAACAAATCATGTCACAAGTATCACCATCATAGCCAAACAGGCTCTATCATAGTCACACCCAAACTATCTAATGGTTATGTCACAGTCATGCATCTGGGGCTTCATGAACATACGTAGCATCTCTCTAGTGGGCACAGCCTCATTGTCCTCTCGGACCTTATGTCATCACATGACTTCATCTAGCTCACTCAAAGCTAGGCAACTAGCCAATTCACGTAGAACTGCGCTACTTCCCAATCCACACGGAGTCTGGGCAACTATCCAGTTTAGCCAGTTCACACAAAATTGCACTACTACCCAATCCATACGGAGTCTAGGCAACTATCAAGTTTAGCCAGTTCACACAGAACTGCACTACTACCCAATCCATACGGAGTCTAGGCAACTAACATACCTGTAAATGACTACCCACTGCTGCTGCCACACTCTGTAAGTTATTGCCCCGTAGAATCACATATGTGACTCATCATTCCCTCTTACGAGGGAAGTCCTTCTGGACCACGCAAGCTTGTCCCTGAAGTACTCAAACTTTACCTTTGACAGAGGCTTGGTCAACACATCTGATATCTACTCGTCTGTGCCAATATACTGGAGCTTCACAGCTCCCTTTTGCACCATGTCTCGGATATAATGCTACTTGATCTTGATATGCTTCGACTTGTCATGAAACACTAGGTTCTCTGACAACTTTATGCAACTCGAGTGCCACACTAGTATGTTTCCTGCTAAGCCACACAACTCGAGTGCCACACTAGTATGTTTCCTGCTAAGCCACGAGATCATAGTTGATCCCAAACTAAAACAGCATCTTGATGTACACTTCCGGTCTGGGACTCTACCGGCCTAATCTAAATCAGCATAGCCTTGCAGTCTTATCTCACGATCCGAAACATATCTGAGTCCATAGTCAACTATACCTTTCAGGTACTTCAATACGTGTTTTGCCACCATCAAGTGAACATGTCTTTGTTCAACCATATATTGATTGAATGTGTTCACCGCAAAACATATATATGTCCTTGTGTTTGTCAAATACATCAACGAACCTATCATCTGGATGTACATGGTGACATCCATTGTCTCTGAAGAAGTATCACTCAATAACTTCAGGTTCGTCACCATCGGTGTGGGAATGGATTTACAATCCATCATTTCGAATCTCTTCAGGATTTCTACCACATATTTTCCTTGCTAAGGAAAATCTCGTTCGGTTTCTGCCACACTTCTAGACCCAAGAAATAATGCATCATACCCAGGTCTTTCATCTCAAACTCTTATGCAAGCTTTCTTTGCACTCAGCGATGAGCTTCCTGTTCCCTGTTAGAAATAGGTCATCCACATATAATAGCAATATCACTGGTCTACTATCCTCAACCTTGTAGTAAAGGTTGGGATCTACTTTACTCTTGGTAAAGCCCAAACTCATCAGAAAGCTGTCAATTCTACTGTACCATGCCATGGGTGCTTGTTTCAATCGATACAAGGCTTTCTTCAATTTGCACACGTGTCTGCCTGTTATGTGTCTCGAATCCTCGTGGCTGCTCCATGTACACTTCCTCTTCCACTACACCATTCAAAAAAGTTCTCTTCACATCCATCTGATGTATCTTCCATTTCATTACTGCAACTATCGCAAGTGTAGTTCTAATCGAAGTGTATCTCGCCACACGAGCAAATGTCTCCTCATAATCTATCCCTTCTTTCTGGGAGAACCCACGAGCCACGAATCTTGCCTTGTACTTCTCGATACTGCCATCTATTGAATGTTTCGTCTTGTAGATCCATTTGGAACTCACAACTAATTTCTCTTTTGATCTCAGAACCACGTCCCAAACATCAATCTTAATGATGGACTGGTATTCCTCAATCATGGTATCCTTCCATACTTTCTTCTCTGCATCCTCTTCATAACATGTAGGCTCAGCATCAATGATATCAGATATCAATGCCATGTAACTGGAATATGGTCGAGGTTTCTTGCTTTCTCTGAAAGATCCCTCTGGAGCACCATATTTCTCGGCATCCTGAATAATCTCACGAGCCCAAGTTGTTCTTCTTTTCTTCGTACTCATTTTTGCAGTTCTTTGTGGTTCTGCCATGTCACGGTTCTCTAGATCGTGCTCTTCTGGCACAAAATCATTACCTACATCTGTATCTGCAACTCTCGGAGCTTCAGGCTCCTCATCATGGATCTCATCTGTATGATGTTGCCTCAATCTACTGAAGGTTGCATCCTCATCAAACGTAACATCTCTGCTAATCGCGATCTGTTTGTAACCAGGGATAAGACTCTATATGCCTTCGATGTCTCACTATATCCAACAAATATGCCCTTCTTTCCTGAAGGATCCAACTTCAATCTCTTATCTTTGGGAACATGCACATACACTGGACAGCCAAATATCCTCAGGTGGCTGACCTCTGGCTTTTCTTCTATAAACATTTCTTCTGGTGTCTTGTTCCCAAGTACACAGTGAGGACTTCTCTTCTGCACATATACAGCAGTTCGGGTTGCTTCTGCCCATAGATGCATAGGTAAGTCTTGATCATAAATCATAGCCTTCACTACTTCCATTATCGTCTGATTCTTCCTTTCTGCCACACCATTCTGCTGAGGATTGTAGGGAGTAGTGAGCTCCCTCTTAATCCCAACTTCTCTACATAATGCTTTGAATTCATCTGAAGTGAACTCTCCTCAATTATCTGACCTCAAAATATTTATCTTCTTTTCAGAAAGATTTGCTACAAGGGCTTTGAATTCCTTAAACTTGTTGAATACTTTGCTTTTTGTTTTCAAGAAATAAATCCCAAGTCTTACGTGAGAAATCATCAATAAATGAAACATAATACACATACCCGCTAAGTGAAGTAGTTATCATTGGTCCACACGCGTCTGAATGAACGATGTCCAAAACTCCTTTGGCTTTGTTGTCACTGCTTGGAAACGGACTCTTCACGTTCTTGCCTTGTGCACGTCCTTTACATATACCTTCATGATCCATCTGAATTTCTGGCAAACCTGTTACCATCTTGCTTACGATCGGTAATGCTTTGTAATGTAAGTGAGCAAATCTTCTCTGCCATAGCTCACTTGGATTTACTGTGTTGTGTACTAAAGTGAATCTGAGTGTCCCTTTAATTTGTATAAACCTCCTTCTTGGACACCAATAACAATAACATCATCAATAGACTTTCCTCTTGGCCACATAAGAACTTCGTCATCAATAAAAGCAACTCTGAATCCATTCTCTTCCAATGTTAAGATAGAAAGGAGATTCTTCTTCAAACCGAGTACATACAAGACATTTTTTATCTTCAAAGGTTTTCCAGAATCCAACTTGTAGGAGGTTTCTCCTACTCCTTTAATGGGATACTGATAGTCATCACTGAGTTTCACCTTATGAGGTGAATCCTTCCTAACCAAATCTGAGAGAGAATCCTTGTAACTAGTCATGTGCTTAGAAGCACCACTATCAACAAGCCATACGTCACTTCCATTAGTGATTGTTCCTATGAGAGCTAATTTCAATACATGTTCTTCACTTGAGTCATAATATTTTGTTCTCTTTTGGGCAAGTTCATCATCTTCTGCAGCATGAGCATGATGTCTTTTATTTTGTCCTTTTCTGATCTGCTCTTTTATGAGAGGACAATTTCTTGCAATGTGTCCCATCTTCTGGCAGTTGAATCATTTGCAGCTTGAATAATCTTTTTGAGTCTTTTGAGACTTTTGTGACTTTTGAAATTTCTTGGGGGGATGATCCTCTTTCCTGCTCTTTCCTTTTCTTGCATGTGTTGCTAATGCTTGATTTTCATCATCACCCAACTTTTTTTCTCTTGCTGCCAATCTAGCTTCTTCTTGAGTGCAATCTTCCCATAGCTTGTTGAACTTTGTTAGGTTTCTTCCGGAACAGATTCCCTAAATAAATGATTCTGAAGACTTTGGGAGACCACTCAATGTAGTCATTACTAGCTCAGCTTCTTCAACTGTGTCTCCAATGGCTTCAAGCTGCTCTTTGATTTGAGACACCCTTGTGAAGTAGGATTGAATGGTTTCTGAATTCTACATTTTCACATTCTTGAGTTGAGTCCTCAATGTCATCTTTCGGTTGATATTCTTGACTTCATATAATCGGGATAAAGCATCAAACATCTGCTTTGGAGTCTTCAATCATGAGGCATGAGGGATCAAGTGATCCTCGATAGAATATGCAATGATCCTCTTTTCCTTAACCAAATTCTTATTGTACTTTGCCTTAGCCTCATCTCCCTCTGGCTCTACAACTTCTTCTTCAATGAACCCTTCTAGATCATTTTCCTCTAGAATGAGCATCACTCTATATTTCTATGCTCGGAAATTATCAGCACCCTCAAGCTTCTCATCAAGCTTAGTGTTGGAAGTCAATCTGCCTCGAGATCTAGAAATATGATAGAAATTGCGACTTTGCAGACTTACCAGTCAATGCGCTATGCCAAGGCGACCTCCTTTCTTCAAGGATCTATTCCAACTTCACCTTTAAATGCCCAAACGTCTTGACCTAGGGTTTTATGAGAAAACCTTAATTTTCCTACTTTTGAATTTTGGAGATCTGATCTGGGGGAAAGATGTGCCCTCCTTAGACGACCTTCTTGGTGGCTTGTGAGTGCTCAACGAGCTTGACAATAGGGGAAAACTGACGATCTTCCTTCCAGTGGTTAGACTATCTGGAAGGAAACCAGCTCTGATACCATGTTAAAATTTTGGCCTGCTCGTTTTACCATAGACAATGTTACACCATTGTCACCCAATACACGTACCACCTCTGAGCACAGTAACCTTTTATTAGATAGAATCTGTACACGAAGCAAGTCCTAAACCCTAGACAAAAATACCAACATGGCTGCAGTAGCAGCACAATACCAAGAGAGCATACCTTAACTAAGAGAAGCGCACAAGCGAGAGATACTAGAAAGACTGAGCAAGGAGAGACTTCACCACTGCAACTGCTGTGTCACCTTCCTCAGACTTGCACCTCCTTCTGCATCACCAATGCAGTTGCTACTCCTTAGACTTGCGCCTTAACTGAGTGAGTGATAGTGTGCAAATTTGGTAGCACCTTACCTCTATTTATACTAGCCTGTCCAAGTGACTTTACATGTGGATCCGACTTCTCTTTCTAGAGCCTTCTAATTCTTTAATATTAGTCTACTTGGGTCGACTTCTCTTCCAGAGTATTTCCACATATGTTTAATGGTTCTCTTGCTTCCAGAATCTTCTATTCTAAGCACAAAGGTTACACTGGAGGTTAATACCTCCTGCAGCTACCAAAACATCAACACCCAGGAGGGTCACACGTGTGAGAAGAGGAGCAGCAGCAGGCCACACATGTGGGAGAGAAATACAGGCCACACGTGTGAAGCAGCCGTACAACCAAACGTGCGAGGGAAAACCATACAGCACAGTCTGCACGTGTGAGGGCAAGCAGGCCGCATGTGTGACAATTTTTTTTTTGGGCAGATTCGGTCTGCACGTGCGAGGAGTTTGTGGCAGCAGCAGGTCTGTACTGCTGACATCAGCATTAGTACAGGTGGCAGCAGCAAGTGATTTCCGGGTATTTGCTGAGTTTGCATTTTGCTGTTTTTTACTGTTTTATGGAGGGCAAGGTTGGCCTGATTTTGGTCAAAGTGTGTTGACCAGGAGCGCTGGTTTTTGCCCTCAGATTTTCTGAATTTGGTAAAATTTACAGAACAGAAATTTGTCTCAGTTGTGTCTTTTGTGTTTCCGCTGCATATAATTTTTGTCATAATTTTCAGTGTGAAATTGTTCAGTGATAACAGCTAGGGTGTTACTGTGAGCTCACTAGGTAACAATTTTCAGATCTGAAAATTGTTCACATAGAGTGCATGTGAAAATTTGACATCCAAAAGTATCTCCTCCAGAGGGGCATGCTGTTGTTGCTATTTTTAGGCTTGATACCCTAATTTTGACCTACCTTTACACTTTCTCGAAATCTCTTGAAATTTATGGGTTTTCTTCTCCGTCACTGTAAAACTCCATCTATGAATGTCTGTTTCTAAAAATAGAACGTCTAAAAATGAACATTCCTTGATCACCAACAAATTCACAGCCATGCTCTTCTCCAAAAAGGATGCCTAGAAATGTGATTGATTTCCAAGAATAGAAAATTTCTAAAATAGTAGCTTCACAAATCAAAGAATACATTTTTTAAAAACAATAAGATGGGTACACAAAACTGTAACCAGCTGCTAAAAATAGTAAGTTTCTAAAAATAGAATTTTCCCCAATATGGCAAATCTCAAAATTGAAAGTACCCTTTTTAAACAATCACCCTCCGATACATAATCCAAGTGTTGCATGGAACATGCATGTAGGGAAGGCTCAAGAAAATTAGAACCAAAGTTCGAATAGAACTCTCATGTAAAAGCACTAAACATGGTGTCTCCCATGTCAATCTAAAATTCTCTGAAAATGAAATCCTACCTGAGCTCGAACATTGGAAACAAAAGATGTATTCTCGAGTGTGTTGAAGCTTAGCACTGAATATCCCTAGGGAAAATTCAATGTTAACAATTACATAACTTTAGTGTAGGGTTGTCACTTGTGTCTTTTAATATAGACGTGTCTCTTAGGTACAAGGAGACCTTTTGACTACCTATCAATCATCATTGTATCATTCACATTTATTGAATATGTCTACTCTCCAAGTTGGACAATACATTTATGTGCTCTTATCCCTCTTCTCTATGGATGCTCAGCTAATGAACTGTTTCGTTCATTACATGATAGTCATTGTATCATTCACATTTATTGAATATGTCTACTCTCCAAGTTGGACAATGCATTTATGTGCTCTTGTCCCTCTTCTCTATGGATGCTCAGCTAATGAACTGTTTGGTCCATTACATGATAGTCTGTAGATATTGATGGCATGAAATTCCCTATTATTTTCTTGTGAAATTCTCAATAGTTATTGTAATTTTCTATTTGTCAAGATCTTGTCAAATTTTTTCAAGTTTCCAATTTGAGTTTAGTCATGTGACTTGTACATATAAGGACTTAGAATCCTTTTATAGCTATTGGTTCAAGTTCATAGCTACAAGCCAATGGGATACTACAAATTTGTGCAATTTTACAATTCTAACAGGGGAGGGATGGAGGCACGAGGTAAGAGCGGTGTGGGCTGGGTGTGCATGGGGGGATGGTTTTGTATGTTTTTTTAATGTATTTTTGTTAATTTTTATTTGTTTTTTTAATGTATTTTTGTTCATTTTTATTTGTTTTTTAAATTGTGTTTTTTAATTTTGTTTATTTTCAATTTTTTTTCTAATTTTTTTAATTCTTTTTTAATTTTTATTTTTTTTCTAATATTAATTTTTATTTTGGTTGTTTTTTTTGTTTTTTTAATTATTGTTTATTTTAGGTTTGTTTTTCAAGTGCTTTTATTTTTTTTTAAATTCATTTTTTAGGTATTATGTTATTTTTTATACTTTTTTATTTTAATTTTTTAGAATTGTGTTATGCTATTTTTTTAAAAACAATGTTATTTTTTCTTTTCTGTTTTAACTTGTTTACAGAGTTTTTTTTTCTTTTTTTAAGATAAATTTAAAAAATATTAATTAGTAAACAATCTTTCAAGTTTCTGATTTAGAGGCCAATTTTAACATTTTTATTTGTGATGGTACTGATTGTCAACGCCACTGCTCCAATTAAGTCATAATTTTAACTCCAAAAATAAAATTGGTGTTACACCAGTGCTCCAATTAAGTCGTAATTTTAACTCTAAAAATAAAATTGGTGCAACTAGAAACACCACTTTTCGATTTGAGGATCAATTTGCCGCAATGGTATCAGTTGTCAAGGCTGCAAATTCAATCAAATCACAATTTTAACCAACCCCAGAAAAAGAGTGCAACCGGTAGCACCACTTTTTGAAACGGGGGCTGATTTTGGTGTTTTTGACCAATAATTATGGATTTTTTGGGGTCGAGTTCTCATTTCGAGGTCGCAGTTATCGTTATGTTGGTAACTATGTTAAAGGAACAAAAAGGGGAAACAGATAAATTTCCATTGAATGCATGCTCAGCCAGGAGTTCCACGTAACATGTCAAGTCTTTTCCCGGCAAAGGTTAAAACATAGCTCACATTGTTCACAATCAATCTGCACTAACCACTGGATTAAACTTACGAAATTTGAAAACCCTTGGTAGATTACAATCAATACAACGAAGCTTTTCTCCCTCATACTCTATAACTGGTATCCCTCTAAATGTTCTAAGTCTAACAGCTATTATTGTCCATCTTGAACATGCATAATTTGAATAAATATCGCTACCAAAGGGCTATAATCATGATTCAACCAAAAATACCCATTATAAAACGTGACTGGTGACAATGAAAAATGTTGGGGCAAATTGAGAGATGGAACTCAATAAGAAAATTACATCACTTTCTTTCAGAAAGAAAATCCTCACTAACCAGATGGTAGTCCGCAAGATTGTTTGTGTAAGATTCCAAGCGCTTCATGTCATATGGACTTAGCACTGACCTTTTACCTCCAAATATGCTCTCCATGGTTGCTCCTTCTTGTGTTTCTTGTTCTGAAAAGCTTATCTTCGGATCTATTATACTGCAAAAAGACCCCAGTAAAGAAATGAAACAGATGTAATATCCCCACAGCAGACTTGATGCACACATTAAGGAAGCTACTAACATGAAGCATACTACTTACCTCAAAGCAAGTGCAGGGGAAAGAGACCGGAAGCTGGAGCCCAAAAGTCGCATGAACCTACGTCGAAAATCTGTACAATTCAAGTAACTCCACACAGTTAGATCAGAATTTCTGCACAAATTCTAAGAATGTTTCATCAAGATATTTAATGCAGTGAATTTCCTTACCTTGATAAAATGGCTCAAAGAACCCACCCAGACCCTTTCCTTTCGAATCAATTTCATCATTGTCTAAAGGCTTCAACATCATACAAGTATGCTCCCCAGTTATGGCACTCTGTTTAGAAGATCGAAACATATATAGCTTACTATCAGCAGCATACGCAAATGACTATGCAGCAAGGAAGTAGTTAGTTGGATATTGAGATTCGCATAGAATTATAGAACAAACCCACTGCCTTTTCCAAATGTGAAATTCAATATTCGGCTAACCCACAGACTGTCACTTTAAAGAACATTACCGGGATCTGACTAATATAAAAAGGAACCGTATGGTGCTTTCTCCAGAAATTATAAAGAGGCTGAGTAAGCCCAAACGAAACTCCAATATAATGCAGCTTCTCAGGGCGTCGCTCATGAAGGCCAACAAGTAAAGGTGGAAGGTCAGAACGGGGCTTGATTTGTTCTTCTTGTAAAGAAAGCTGCAAATTCGAATAAAAAGAACAACTAATTAGTTAGATGGATTGAAGATTTAGATTTTAATATTGCAACAAACAGAAAAACTCGATCTTGAAAGAATCACATGTGACATCATTAGAATGATAATCGCATTTTTGTAAAATGTGGTGCATGGATTCTGGAACCAGGCATTTCATGGACATAGATATATCTAAGTTGCATGACACTTTGAAATGTGCATGGGTTTCTGAAACAGGTACATCATAGAAACACGACCCCCAAAAATATTAGGAAATGGGGAACAATGTATTTAAAAAGTACAAAAAATATAAATAATCCAAAATTAGTTTTTCTAATAGCAAATTATCAAGAAAATTAGAATGTTAGACATAAACAACAATTTAATAGGAAACTCATGAATATATTAACTCTGATAGATGATTACATTATACAAAATCCAAAATCAGCCTTATATATTTGTCTACATGTGCCAAAATATAATATGAGCTACACTTGGCTCTCAAATTAGTCAACCTCGTCATCATCTAGATAAAGGAAAATCTGAAATCCAAAATCAGCCTTATATATTCAGTGATTGGACAACAGCTAGCAAGTGGGGCTTTGCTTGATTTGATCCTTTGAGAATCATTATGCTCATTTTCATATCGATCCCTTTCATGTGCTAGGGTTATTTTTTCACGACCATCAATAGTAATATTAATAATAATCTAATTTTAAGGTCACAGCAAAGACACACCAAATTGGTGTATGAAACCCCCTTGTTTGTGGAACAAGAGACCCCCTCTGCGCAGCGATTTGACTGCTAAAGTCTAATTCCCCCTCCATACAACAAATGTACCTTCACTCTAGTGTATTTAAATACAACAACAATGAAATTCAAAAAAAATCGTCAGTGAAGAAAAATATGATAAAATTCGCCATTATGTTTACCCAGCTTGAATATTGCAAAACATCTACATGGCTTATGATGTTTTGTGGTCGAATCTGCCCATTGGAGATTATGAAACCCACAACAATTTTCATGCTGCCCACAACAGTCTTCTTGTTGGAAATGTTCTTAAAACTGCTCCATGTTACCATCCTTATACACACCTACAAATGTGGAGAAGTCTCCAACCCACTTGGTGTGTCCTTGGAGGCACAAGCCTAAGTACAAACCCATTGTCACCTCAATCTAGACTTCTTCCGTCTAGGCTCACTCCTAGGGAAGCCAAGGGGGGTAGACCCTATTAAACTATGTGAAGTTTGATTAATGATCTAGGACTTAAATGAATTAATTTGTTAAGAAACCCAACCCAATGGAAAGGCAGCAGATGCAAGGATGCAATTTCTTTAATGACAAATAAACCCTTTATTTAAAACAACAATTAAACTAGTGCCTAAAGATTACCACAATGGAGTCAATGAGATAAATAACAAAGGTACGATTACACAAGAATGAATGATATTATGAGATATCCACAGTGAAAAATAACTTTAGACAAATTATGTTCAAATAAATAAAGAATACTAGAAATAAAGAGTGTTTTTTACAAGTATTCACAAGAGAATTGCTTCAAAGTAAAGTGCTTCAAAAAGTAACTTGTTTTGTAAGTAAAATCGCATGGAAAGTAAATTACACAACTTAAACAGTAAAATTGCTTGAAAGATAAACTTGAGACACCAATGTTGTGAAAGTTGTGTTGGTTGATTTTATCAAATTTTAGGTCTCTCTTGAATTAGGGGGAATCAAGTGTGTTAGATTCAAGCCTAAACTATGTGTCTACCCTGAATCTCTATCCCTTCAACCAAAAGGAAGTGTTGGGTACTCAAGAAGAAGGACAAACAAGGTCTTTCTCTAGCTCCACAGGTCAAATCCAGAATGCTTGGGCACTCAAGCAAAGAGGACACGTAGTGTCGTGAAGCCGTTGTTGAGATTTGGATACCTTGGAAAGTGGTCCCCATGTGCTTATGAGTCTCTAAGCACAAAGGGGGGAAGACTTTTACCCTCATACTTTACTTTATGATTCTAATTTCACTTTGACTTAGGAGTTTTAAGTCAAAAGTGAAATATGTCACTTAAGTCATAAAGTGACAATTAATTCACAATGTGGGTGAATTAATAAACATAAAGTAACTAAGGAAAGTGGGTTTCCTTAGTGAGATTATTTGAGTTGATCTCATCCATTGATTAGACATGGCTAGATCTAATCTAGGCCATTGATCTTTTAGGGTTGGCATGAGGAGGCCAAAAGGAGGGAAAAGTGCATTTGGAGACTCATTCTTCACTTGAGACTTGTG
>JASDQU010240192.1:3933-16821 GCA_032191745.1 Picea mariana
TTCCACAGAGGAGTTTGGAATATATGGGGCTGAGCCCACTTGGGATTTTTTTGTGGATGCGATAAAAGAATAGTATTATCCTATTGGAAACTATGAGGACCAGTACATGAGATGGACTACACTGCGGAAAGAGAGGGGCCAAGAAGTTCCAGAGTTCACCAATACCTTCCATACCTTGTGCACCAAGCTGGGTGTCAAAGACTCCGAACGACATTTGGTTATGAAATACCATGGGGCTCTACACAGATACATCCAAACTGAAATGGATTTTCTGGATATCTCATCACTCAGTTCTTCTTATCGATATGATGCTAAAATTGAGAAGAAATTTAAGCACTAGAATAAACGGGAGTTCGGGTCTTCAAATCTGCAACAACCAAAGTATGAGAAATACATCCCTAACAAACAGTCTCTTGAAAACCATACCAAGCCATAGGAAAAGAAGGGTCACGGAAATATGAAGAAGGACATTGGAAAATGGTGAGATTTCCACAAAATCCCCTGGCACAACACCAATGAATGTCGCTCAAAACATTCATTGGTGGCCGAGATCAAAGACAAGGAGTCAAACCCTGATTCTGAATCTGATTCTGAAAATACCGGTAAAAGGCAGATCATCGACGCAGACCCCATTGATATTGTTGCGATTGCAACAATTCAACCAGAAGAACCAACAAATCCTAAAGAGGTGCATCACCTTTTTAATTCACAAATGTGGGTGAAGGGGACTCCACTGCATTTTATTGTTGATACTGGAAGCTAGAAGAACCTCATCTCAGTAGAGGTCGTCAAATAGTTGGGATTGTTGACAACACCACACTTGCATCCATACAAAATCAAGTGGCTTCGCCAAGGACGAGATCTCCGTGTCAGCCAGTAGTGTCGATTGTCATAAGTCATCCAACCCTTCAGGGATGAGGTATTATGTGATGTTTCCCACCAAATGTTTGTGATGTTCTCTTGGTCAAGCCATATATGTAGAAGTTCCATTCTATTTATGAGTCTCGACCCCATAGTGTCATTGTTACTTTTGGGGGTCATCTCTACAAAATACCAGAGGTAATTCAGACTATTGTCCCACCTAAAAAGTGTTGCAAGGTAGTATCTCATACTACAAAATTTATCTTTTTCATAATCTGTTCAAAAGGTGAACATAAGGATATTGCAACCACTACAGCCTCAGCCCAAGCACCTTCTATCCAACAGAAGCAGGTCGAATAGGTTGCAAAAAAGTGCAAATATTCCTTCTGCACACATTCATCTCATGTAGCCAGACTAGTTAAAAAGGTCCAACCCTTCTATCCACAGGTTCGCGACAACCTTCAACAAACCAAGTCGCGCGACATCTCCATCAAGGCAAGCAACTCACCAAGATTCAGATTCAACAATCGCTTTCCCCTCTCCCCCGGGAAATCAACGCAATGGGGACCATTTCTTCCTAAGGAGGGAGGATTGATCCAAGTGGATATCAGTGGCCACCCACCTTTTCTAACTAGCTCAAAAAAGTTTTTTGGCAATTTTGGTAATTTACTATTTTTAGCAGTTTTTCAGGTCCTGAACTTCCGGAGATGTTTTAAGACCCTAAACGACGTTTTTTGGGAAAACAGGGAGAAACATGGAATGAAGTTCAATGTTTCTCACACAAAATTTGTAGTCCTTGGATAGATATTTCTAATGGTGTATCAAGCACCCCAAACGGAGATCGTATGCAAAAGTTACGCCCCTGGGAAGTTGATGTATCGACTACCCCCATCGGGGCCCGCAAACCTTTTGGCTTTTCATCTTTCGGGGTTAGGGTTTTTGGATTTTCCTTATGTTAAAAAGGCCCTTAGAGCCTCATTGTATAAATAATCCTCTCATGGATGTGAGTATCCGTCACATCTCTTCTCAGAGATAAGCTGCCACCATTCTAGCGAGTCTTTCACTCTGTATTTTATAGTCTTTGTACATTTTCGCTCATTTGATAGAAATTTGTGTATTATTGTATCTCTATGTTTATGGTTTCATATCTGATACATTTCTATTATATTATTGGATATCCTTGATATCTCTGTTCATTTATTTATTATATCTCTGCTCTCATTTCATGTCGAAAATAATCTGGATCAAGTTATTAGAAATGCTCTTTGATTTCTATAAATTGTTATATCTATGTGATCTTGGACTTATCTCAGTTTAACTGTTAGAGAGTCATGGGATGTGAGTCTGCAGGAGAGTCGAGATAGGGTCGACTTAAATGTCTAAGCCCTGCAAACCCTATGAATTTTACCTTAGCGAGAATGTTAAGCCTGCATTTTGTGGGAGAAGGGCATTTTTCCTTTAGACTATTCACCCATATGACTGAGGGCTCGTGCCCATGTCCTTAACCCAATTGTTGTTAAAGGATTAGTGCTTAGGCCCTAGAATTTCCAAAGTATCCATGTGACCAAGGCCTAGGAATCTTGCAATATCCCGAAAGGAGCTAGCCATTTCAGCTTCGAGACTTCAAGACTTGTGACAACAAAATCCTCAAAAGTAGTTGAACGTCGAAGTCGCGAATCAACGAGTACCGTCAATCTAGGGATCCATAATGGATCGATCTCAGCCATTAGATCAGACATAGGAAGGGAGGCGTTAAGCACTTCGGCGAAGTCTCACTTCGGGAGATTTGGAATGGACTAGCGTCGAAACTCCCGAATGTTGGAGTCGTAGAGTTAATCTAGACCATTAAACTGTATGGACATGTGTCCATAAATAAACAGTTATCTAGGATTCTGGGTATTCATCGATATAGAAACGCGTGAGTTTTCCCTGAATCTTTTCCATTCAGATTAAATCCTGGTCGTAGATGCTAGGAACACGTGGCGACAGATCTGGCATGGTCCGGAGGGAAAGCTGGGAGACACAATCACCGAACTCTTGAATGTCGAACTGTTGAAGTAACGTGTCCCGTCGATCCTCGGATCCTTCGGGATCCTTCTGATATGTCGATATAAGAGACCCACATTTGACTACCTAACTAACCGAGAACAGGTCGTGGAGTGACATGTGGCTCATACCCATTCCACGTCAAGTGTTGACCGTTGAACTAGGACCATTGGATGGGGGGATACGTGGCAAGTGATCTCGTAGTCCAAATATTTTGTAGTCCATAGGAAACCATCCAAGAGTTTTACGAAGTATGAACTCGTCGAAGTCACGAGTGTCGAAGTGGATCTCGACCATTGGTCAAAAAGGACATGTGGCGCAAGATCTTGTAGTCTGGAGACTTAGCTCTTCAGGGGATTTGCGTCAAGAGGATTTGGTAAGATCCAAAGCGGAAGCCGCGAAGTAATGCGAACCATAGTTCTATGGGTCTGTGTGGGATCTCGCAGACCATTAAATTAAAGGACTAAGCAGTTATCATTCTAGGATGACATGGCTCGCTAACATCATCCCAAGTGACATTGACCCGTTCTACGTGTGCCATGTGTCACCCAGTTTTGGAAAATTCACATACCCATTGTGCATGTTAGATAATGACATGTGTCACCCCATATTGAGGACATGTGTCACCCCTTGACCCTCACCATGTGTCAGTTCCTAGTTCGTGCTCGCCTGGCCAACGTGGTTGGTGACGTATACGAGACTCCGAGAATATGGGTAGCTTCAGGAGTTCGGGTATTTTGGGGAATGTTATAATTTAGGAACTACCAACACCAAACATCGAATGTCGAATGAAAAAGGGCCAAGGCCATGTGGAAAGATATCAGGAGTTCAGGAGTTTGGGCATAGTATGGTAAAAATAAATATTCAATGAGAATCATCGATTGTTTAAGGCCGAAAGTATAATGATGATAGTTGATCGTTGAACGTCGAACGACGAAGGGCTAGGGGCATGTGGAAATATTAAGGGACTTTAGGGATTGGGAAAAATGTATGTGCAATGTCGAGTATAGTGTTGATGATAAAAATCGCAATAAGGATTCCGCCCGCAAAGTATTGCTAAAGCCTATTAATTATAAACTAATGATATATATAATACTAGTAGGTGGGACCCCCTTGTAGATTGGAGGATCAGATCTGATTCTTATTTGATGTTTATGCTGTTGTTCGACACTTCTTACAGGGTTCTACATGATTGATGATGAAATATTGGTTTTATTTACAACATAATGGTAGATGGATAATGCATGATATGTGTGGGTTTTGTTACTCTAAGCTCTAAATTTTATGAATGAATGGCTTATATTCACAGTTGTGGCATTTCTATTTAAGCCATGAATCGCCACATGTTGTACCTGCAAAAGACACATGTTAGTTATAACAAGAAATAAGAGCAATAGAAAAGAGACCTATGAAAAAATTTAAGGAGAAGAAACTAAACTATGCTATACTATGATACACTATATGCATTTGAAATTAAATAAATATTGTTAGTCCTAACTAACCATTGTAGTGGCTATACAATGTATTGATTTATATGAAGGCACATTGATATGCATTATGGTATGTTTGGCAATGGTTAATGTGATATAGGGTGGTGCACTTGGAAAGTAATGATGTTGGTTTCGATGCATGGATTAATTGAATGGATTAATTGATGGTTGAATGGCATGTACTAAGTAATTGAATGAGTAGAGGATGGAAGCGACGTGCATTCACTGCACATCACTCCATACCTCTCCCACTAGCCATCACCCTAGCCTGGTTATTGTCATTTGATTTTGTTGTGGTCAAGCTCTGAATATCCAGGCGAGGAAGAACTACTCGACCAAGCTCGCATTTTTAAGGCTATTTGGTTATAGGTATGTTTTTTTCGTCATCCATGAACTCGTTCTGCTTATGAAATAGATGTTGGCTTGGTGATGTATTGATTTGTGCTTTTCTTGAGGCTGGAAACTGTGTGAACTTGTGATGTTTCTATGGAATGGTTTTTTTGTGTTATTCATTGCAAATGGAAAAATTGGATGGTTGAAGTCATAGTTTCATTGATTATTCTGAGTGGTGGAAGCTATGAAGGCTCTCTCTTGTCTTTATGGGTTTTTGTTGGAGGGTTCATTTGGTCCAGATTTGGTGGCTGTCTCCACACAGTTCTTGTCACCATACCTAGTTGTATTTATTGTTATGGGGTTGTTGGGTTTGATTTTGAACCACCTTGTGTCAGTGCATATCATTTTCACCTGGTTGTGGGATCATTTATGTTATTGGTGTCTGTGTAGTTGGTTATGATGGATATTATGCCGAGAGGTTTTGTTAGGGTTAGTTGCTATTATCTTAGCTCTTCATTTATATTAGCATTATTCAGTTGATTGGGAAAACCACAAGGGTTATGCCCTGTGTGTTCACAGTCTTATTACAGGCTAGTAAGAAGCCTTTTCTCCTCTGTTCATAGTCTCTCTTACCTGGTGTGAATTGTCACCCTGTCTTGCAAGCTAATGTTTATGTGGCCTGTGTGTCCACCATGTTGTCTTGAAGGGTTCTCACCTATTGTTGGTGTGGTAGACTCCAGTCTCTCTATGTTGGTTCCACCAAGCTCACCCTTGATTACTCAGAGCTCACCCTTGATTATTCAAAGCCTGATATTGATAAATGAACCAGTTATTTATGGTCAGGTATATTGTTGATTGTTATGAGTTGGTGGAGTAGCGCTGATAGTGGTTGTTTATCATATCGTCTTTGTTGATAACATTGATAGTGGTTTTTATTATTGGTAGATATTCGTTGTGTTATTTATGATGACAGTTGAATTGATAGCTCGACATGTTTAATTGGTTGATTTGAGAAATGGAAATGGACACACAGCCACTACCTCTTGTTTTGTAGCAGTTGGATTGATAACTCAACATTGTTTATGGTTTGATTGGGAGTATGCTTCTTTGTGTTATGTGTTGGGATGTATGTTTCCTACAACGTGTTATGAATTGAAATAATGGTCGATGTTACTGTGTGTTAAAATTGCCCGATCGAGATTGTTGCAATTTGAAGTGCTGTAGTTGTGACTTGGTTGTATGATGTGTGTGTTTATGGATATTGTGCATCGTATCGTTTGATTACACCATAATAGATGGGCATGCATTTTATAATAGTATGGTTCCATTGCGATTTAATTGATAAGTTGGTTAGAGGAATGGAATCGGGCACGTTTTTAAAAGAACTTGTGTCTGTGTCTGATTTGAGGAAATAATTCATGGACAATGGTTGATGTTTTGGTGTTGAACAGAGTGGAAACAAATGTCTGTGTGTTCATTGGGAATTTGTTTTCAATATTAAATAAAACAAGTGAGAGGAAACATATTTCTTATACAGGTTGTTTGGAAGGCATATTGTTTTTGAGTAAGATGGCACTGTGTTAATTAAAAGTGTTAAGTATTTAAATGTGAACAATGAGCAAGTTTAACACACAGTAATGGTTAAATTATACACAGTAATTTTTAATTGATCACAGTAATTAGTTGGTTAGTGTTGGATCATTTGCATTAAATACATAATTGTTTTATGGATTACTTAATTGATTTTATGAACGGTATTCGCTCTTTTCCCCTACCATTATTTCACTTTTCATTAATTACAATCCTCTCGCCTTCCCATATCCATTTTCCACTCCCTGTTCCTAAAATTTAATTACAGTTAAGAGGGACTCTATATTGTAACAGTTTAAGATCACAGGGATGGATTATGGTAATATGTTCTTTGGTTTACATTACAGTTGATTATTTGTTGTCTATGAGCAGTAATCGTGATCCTTTCCCGCTAATTTTAATATTTTTTTCTCAATACAACCCCTTTCATATCCCATAACCATTTCTCACCCCCTCCTCATTGACAACGATTAAACAATTTGTATGGATTGGATTGCATGAGTCTAATATGTTGCGGAGCCAAAATTTATTTCATATTTTAAAAAGACTTGTCATGTATGGTTGTTAAAGAAATTATTTTCTAATCAATTATGCATACAGGAATGATATTTTTCATCTGAGGTATCCATGGTAGAGGTAACTCAGGAAGAGGTAATTGGAACAGGGGCCCTATAAAGCCAAGGTTCTCCATACACTTTGATGTTGACTCGCAAGAGTTAGGCCAACTATTTCAAGCTCGGTTTTTTAATTAGATTGGGCAAGGAGTGGTCCAAATTAGGCCTGAAAGGCCTCCCTTCCAAGCCCCAGAGGCCCCCATTGTCCCCTTGCATCCTCATGTCTCACTACATACTGAAGTTACCAATAATGATGGATGGAAAGAGATTTTCCACCCGACAGTCTCTCAACATCGTGGCTAGCCCAATTTGTCTTTACCTTCTCCCCTGCCTATCAATCAAATTGTCCAAGATGCCCCTGTCCACTCACCAGTTCAGTCTTCCCATGCTATCAAAAGGGTTAAAAACAAGGCCCACCATGCCCATGACAAAGGAAAAGCCACTATTTCCCCTTCCTCACCCTCCAATGGCTCTGATAAATCCGTGTCTTCCCGTATGCATTTGAGGGATGATTTCTATCATGTGATCAATGAGATTAGGCCTAAAGGCTTAGCACATCCTTAGGAAACTTCAGAGAGATCAAAAGGTGACAACAACAACAAGGGAAGGATTGCATCTCATAGTGGAAAATATGGATTTTAAGTTTTTTATTTATAAATTGATGATAACAGTTGACTTCTGAATTTTGGATAGCATTCTATTTTTGGATATATGAGTAATATAATTTGGAAATAATTTCAAATATCATTGAGATAAATTTTCAAATATGAATGTGAGGATGGGAGTCACAAGGAGAGATGTTTTTTTTAATTAACTAGTTGTGTTATGATTGTTAAAAGATAAAGGGATTCACACGGGGTCCCACCTACTAGTTAGTATTTATTTAAAAACCCTTATTATGATTTATTGCTTTTCCCCCTAACTAAAAAGTTGGTTGAGTTTTAGTTAACTTAACTAATGAAATAGTTCAACTACTTCAACCAATTCTAATTTTCTTAAAGGAAAAAGGAAAGGGAGGAACAAGAGGAGAATCGAAGGAGAAGCATACTAAGGTTTGCTCTTGAGTTTTTGTTGATATAATTCAGTTTTCATTCATTCCTTAATTCATTAAAAGCCTAATTATTTTTTATGATAGTAGGGTCCTATTGTAGACAGCAAGATTCAAGGTTGAACTACATCATTTAGACACTTGTTTTTCAGAGGTGTTGAGTTATCTTTGATAGTCTGTGTAGACTTGTCTATTTTTGAATTAGTTTTCATGGCTGACAAAGGCTATTGTGAAGAGTCGAGTGCGAAGCAATTTGTGACCATATGATCCAGCTTTTCAGGTTCAATTTTTTTATTTTCTATCAAAATTCCTTTTGTATGTTTCATCGGGGATGTCTAAGTTTGACTTTGGTCCAAAACTTCCTCAGGAAATTTTGTAAAAAGAACGATTATTTGATGAATTGGAATGAAATAAAGGATTTCTTTATGTCTCATCTGTTTTGATTATTGACTTGGTGTCTTTACTTCTGTCTCTATCTTTATTTCAACATCTGATATATTCAGAAAATTACATAAATGATGATTTTTTCAGCAAGCTTTTAATTATAAAAAAAATAGCTTAAGCACTTGTAAATAATACTTGTGAGTTAGCATATCATTTTGATGGCTATAAACATAGGCTGATATTCCCATCTATTATTATTTAGCCAAGAAGGATATGAAAATGTTTGAGTAAGATCATTCATATATTTTCCTCAACATATTGAAGCCCCCTTTTTAACCGTAGATCGAAGGAGGATGTGAACCGTTGATCCCCTCCGTTGTTCGATAATCTGAGAATTTGAAAACACTTTTGGAACTCCCAAAGTCCAGGAACTTTCGAAGTGTCGAAAGATTTGCTAACATGGGATCTTAGCTCTTAGTTTTCAGCCTGAGGTCATGAGGAAGACCCCACTAGTTGGTTAAAGTGTATAGTAAGAGATGTAAGTTTCGGGGAATCCCTTTAAGAGGGTTTTTCTTAAGGGACCAAAAATGAATCATAGAAAGCGAAAATTTGATGTCCCACCCCTAGAAAGGCTATTTAGGGGTTGGGTGTGTTACAAATTGGTATCATAGCATGGAAAGAACACTTGGCTTGATTGGGATAATGCACGAGCTGCATAAAAATATTATTAGAGAATTTATGAGGTAACACCCTACCTTACCCCTTCTTCTGATTGATAGATGTTTTGGAATTTTTCACTATAGGTGGCTAATGTTTCCAAATAAATAATTGACTTCACCTTGCAATGATATATGTTGTTCATGAATTGGTATATTAGTAACTAACATAAAAAAAATTATCTGCACTCAAGATGACAATGAACAACAGGAGAACTACAATGTAAAGGATGGTGACACATCAGGAGTTGGGGGAGAGATCCCACAATAGAGAGGAAGAATATGATGAAAGGAGGGGGGTGGAAACCCTCGAAATTTGGCTGAAACTATTGTTCAACAATACAGGTATTCCAACAGAGGATGAACACCTTCAACAACCACTCACACAACCAGATCAAAGATCAATCCACCGATGTTTTGACGTGGTAAAATCCCTACGAGGAAAAATCCATGACCCCAACCAACGCATCCACTTGGAGTAGTTTATTAATGCAAAAGAAAAATATTACAGAGAGATTTTACAAGAGATATTCTCAAAATAGATCATTGGAAAATGACCCTCCATGCTCTTTAAATAAAGAGCATGGATAAATGGTCATTAATATCAAGGAGAATATGAACTGTCGGATCAATCTATGTCGTGAACATATCGTGACTGTCGTATTTCCTAACTACAAATGCATACTAATGCATACTAAAGAAACACAATAAGAAACACACTTTTACCTAACGACACATTACACCAAGTAGATCTTAACTAAACCCTAAGTGTCTAAATATCCTAACATCCCCCCTTAAGAACAACTTCAGATAGGATTGAATGACACAATTGGAGAAGGAAGGAGGAATTAGAGTCTATCCCCCCTTAATGAAAAGTTTCTGAACTCCTAACATAGATCGAAGTTTGGAAAAAATTTCTTCTGTAAGAGACTTTGTGAAAATGTATGCAACTTGATCTTCTGTAGGTAAAAAGAGCACTTCAATAACTTGATCATGAATGAGGTTTCTGATGAATTGCATGTGTAGCTCGATATTTTTTTTGCATTGATATTGAACTGGGTCTTTGCCGAGCTTAATGGAACTCTGATTGTTGCACCAAAGGCTGGTCAGATGTTGTTGTTGGAAGCCAAACTCTGAAATAATATGTCGAAGCCATAAGGCTTCCTGAATTTCATTTATCGTTGCTCGGTACTCTGCTTTTGTTGAAGAAAGTGCAATAGACTATTGTTTCTTATAGGCCCAAGTGGTAGGTCCTGAACAAAGGCTAAAAACATAACCTGTAATAGACTTTCAATCATCAGGGTCATCGGCCCAATCTGAAAAAGTGAAACCAACCAATAAAGGAGTCCTCCCTGATCTGTAATGTATATCGAACTGAACTGTATCGCAGACATAGTGAAGTATCCTTTTATCTTATTTCCAGTGGCTTTCATGGGGTGTTTGCATATAACGGGAAAAAATACCAATGACAAAGAAAAGATCAAGACGGGTATGAGTCAAGTATAAGAGGCTACCAACTAACTGACGGTACAAGGTGGCACCAACTTCGGGAGAAGTACAAGTGACAGCAAGATTGAATCTAGAATGGAAGGGAGAAGGGGATGTTTTACAATCATCCATGGTCACAAGCATACTTAGACTGGGAAAGAAAAATTCCTTCATTGTTTTGCAAAACTTGGAGGCCAGGGAAATAGTAAAATAATATGTCAAAGCCATAAGGCTTCTTTACTTTCATTTATCGTTGCTCGGTACTCTGCTTTTTTTGAATAAAGTGCAATAGCCTATTGTTTCTTATAGGCCCAAGTGGCAGGTCCTGAACCAAGGCTAAAAACATAACCTGCAGTAGACTTTCAATCATCAGGGTCGTCGACCCAATATAAATAAGTGAAACCAACCAATAAAGGATTCCTCCCTGATCTGTAATGTATCTCAAACTGAACTATACCATGGACATAGTGAAGTATACTTTTAGATTATTTCCAATGGCTTTCATGGGGTGTTTGCATATAACGAGAAAAAATACCAATGACAAAGAAAATATTAGGACGGGTATGAGTCAAGTATAAGAGGCTACCAACTAACTGACGGTACAAGGTGGCATCAACTTCGGGAGAAGTACAGGTGGCAGCAAGATTGACTCTAGACTGGAAGGGAGAAGGGGATGTTTTACAATCGTCCATGTGAAAGCAATGAAGAAGGTCACAAGCATACTTACACCGGGAAAGAAAAATTCCTTCATTGTTTAAAAAAATTTGGAGGCCAAGGAAATAGTGAAAAAATCCTAAGTCTGTCATTTCAAATTTCTTCTTAAGGTTGGTTTTCATATGGTTTAAAAGTTTTGAGTCACTACTATTAAGGATAAGGTCATCAACATAAAGGACAAGGATTATGGGATGGCTCCCTAATTTCTTGGTATAGAAACTAGGATTAAAATGGCATCTAGAGAATCCAGTGGCAATAAGAAAGTTGTCCATTTTGGCATACCAAGATCGGAGAGCTTTCTTGAGACCATAAAGAGATTTCTTAAGGCGAAAAACAAGTCTAGAGTCATTCTGGACATAGTCAAGAGGTTGTTCCATGTATATTTCTTCTTGCAAATCTCCATGCAAGAAGGTGGATTTAACGTCCATATGATGGACCTCCCATTTAAGTGAGGCAGCAAGGGCAAGAATAAGGTGGATGGAATTCATTTTGGCTATAAGGGAAAAGGTTTCATTATAGTCAATTCCTTCAACTTGGGAAAATACTTTGGCAACTAACTGAGCCTTGTGTCTTTCAACACTTCCATTTGATGCATACTTAGTTTGGTAGACCCATTTACATCTAGAAATTTTTCTTCCTTTTAGAAGAGGTACAAGATCCCAAGTATCGTTTTCCATTAAAGAATGATACTCTTCATTCATTTTTGTATCCCAATCCAGATGACTTGAAGCTTCTGCAAATGTACCTGGATAATGAGTCTTTGAAACTTGAGCCAAAAGAGAAGAGGCTCACTGGAACTGTGAATGTGTCTGACATTGATCTAAAGGATCACTAAAAAGATCACCAACTGCTTCTCATGTTGAACGGAACCATCTAGGAAGCGGTGGAGATGGAGCCAGTGTTGGTTCAAAGGACTCATATGGAGGAAGGTGAGCAGGCAGAGTTGGATTTTCATCCTCATTATCATCATCTGAAGAAGAAACCAGAACAGAAGAAGGCACTAACATCGAAGATGGATCGCAGGCCAAAGAAGGAACAAACGTCGAATTAGGATCGTGGGCCAAAGAAGGCACAAACATTGAATTAGGCTCATAGCCCAAGAGATTTTCATCAAATTTAACATCTCTTCTAATAATAATTTCATTCCAATGTGGTTGAAGAAGTCTATAACCTTTGACATATTCAGAATAACCAACAAATATACACTTGTCACTTTTAGGCTATAATGCTTTCCTTTTCTCATGAAGAATGTGAGCCCATGTTATACTGCCAAATACACAAAAGTGACTTACATCTGGTTTAATTTTAGTCCAAGTTTCTTCCGGTGTTATATTTGTAAGAGCGTTTGTGGGAGTGTGATTTACTATGTGATTTTCACAATTATTGGCTTCCACCCAATACTTTAGACTTAATCCCTTAGATTGGATCATACAATTAACCATTTCTTTTAATGTGTGGTTATTTCTCTCAGCAACACCATTTTGTTGTGGCGTATATGGAACAGTGTGTTGCATTTGTATGCCCTGTGTAGTGCAATAACTTGTAAAATTATTGTTCACATATTCGCCTCCATTATCTGTTCTTAACCTTTGAATTTGATGTCC